>AYEL01064110.1:0-87352 GCA_000484575.1 Olivierus martensii
TAATAATAAATATTAAATAATTTATATATTAATATAGAAATATAAAAAAAAGTAAAACATGGAAAGAAAAAAAATTCTACTGAGTCTCAAACTACAGCCCAACTAGCCTACAGGAGTCCATGCTAACCACTATGCCATTATGATTTATATCAATATTAATAAAATTATTGATATATAAGTTGTTAAGAAAACTTTAAATGCGATTTTTGCGTGAATGCTTGAGAGTTGCACTTTACTGTACTACTTTAAGATTTTATTGTGCCTATGATCCTCTACTAATGTGCCAAGTTTGAAAAAAATTTCTTTTTCAGACAATATTTTGTGGATCTGTATTTTCCCCACATTAAATTTTTCTGCTAATGCTCATTCAGAAAGATCTTTCTTACTTCCTTCAATCATTTTTATTCACTGTTCTGAATTCAAGGCATTAACTTTCCATTTAGTCCAGGTTTAGCTTTGTTTCAACATCCAAAGTGCATGATAGCATTACACGTGTCAGATTACATTTAATTAATACGCTTGCGTAGAACACAAGAATCCGGATCTGGTGGCTGATTGTTTTCACTTTCCCTGCTTTCCCTATATTACTTCGGCATAGGCCTTGAAGTTTTAATTTTTAATGTTTTTAATACAAAATTTAATTATCATATAGTAAATACAAATCTAAGGAATGTACTTATTAAAAAGACATCGCATTAAAATAGAAATGGCACCATGATTTTGCTCTACGTCATTCTCGTGGTATGAATGATGGGGAAAAATTTGCACTGTGCAATTTTTTCATTTGTAGTTGTTTGGCTTAAATAAAATTCAAGTCTAAAAGAAAACGGTACTGATATAAGCAGTAAAGATAGTCAATAAGTAGTGATGATAAAAAAATTATGGTTGTCATAGACTGTTTCACTTTATAATACATCAATGTGTTTCACTTTGGTCTATAAAAATGATGGTCGTGGTCGCATTAGGGTGGTGGTTGTTTTATGGAGAGTCAAATAGCATTATTTCTATGGGAAAAAATTTGGTTCCCATAATTGTGGTCGTGACGTCAGGTGGTCTTCTTATATAAGTGGTCGTGAAGTCAGTTTTTACTGTAATACCATCATATTCAGTCTTCAAAATATTTTAAAAAATAAGTTAATACAGTATATATTTCAAAAAAGTTTGGATGCTAGATAATGTCAGAGTATTGGGAGAACAAGGCTGAATGCAAAGAGTTAAGGTTGGTTCCCACTATCCACCGCGGAAAGCAGAACGGTCAAAAATCATCGCAGATAAATGCGCTTGTGGATTCCCAATGAAAGGCTCAATGTTCAAATCAATGAAAGACTCATGCTGTTTACCAAATGATGCTATTAAGCAGTAAATGAGGAAACTGAAACAAAATTGAGGAAGAGAAAGTGTTGGATCAACGATATTTATAAGAAGAAATATGAACAATATTCTATGCAATTTTGATTAAAGAGATGAGATTTAATGAAAAAGAATCCCACCATCTTGACTCTCATGGTTGTCAACCATTTAACGTCACAAAATGCATGGATTTCATTGGTGGATATAATCTCGATGGATTTTACCGTCATGGAAAAGTTAAATCTATATAGACACTGGACGGTAGCGGTTTTTACTCAGCAGTATGATATAAAATCCATGCTGCTTTATCTACAACACGCAACACATACGTATTTCGCCATGGTTCTGTGCTTGTGGGAACTAACTTTTGGTCGCAGTCATTTTGAGTTATGGTCGCAGTAGCGTCTCCATATGGTCTGCCTTATTTTTGATTTTAATCATCTTTTTCTTTGTTTAATATAATAAATTATTTAGCATTACATACATGCATAAGTCATAGAACAACTAACAAATACAGTTAAAAATGCCGTTCTAAAACAAAGAACATAATTCGTAATTTAAAAATACATACATTTTAAGTTAACAAAATCTCAAATAATTTTTCTTTAAAGTAATAAAATAAAATTAAAATAAACTAAAACATATGAGAATAAAATTTACAAGCTTAATAAATAAACAAAAATTTTTTAGTGTCTATGTGTGCTTCGTAATATTACTAATTTTTACAGGTTAATACTATTCATCTTCTTTCTGTCTATTCTGCGTTCTCTTATTTAACACAAATTCCCATGCTTTTGAAATAAATTGCTTTTCGTTAATAACATTTCTCTTACTACTCTCTGTAAAAATCTGTAATTGTTCTGCTACAAATAATTCTTTCACATCATTTACTTGCCTGACTATTTTGGCATCTTGCCAACTGATTTCTATATTCTGTTCGTAAGCTCTTCTCGCCAAGGCTGTTGTTAAAATTCCTTTCTGCACATCTCTTTTATGTTCAAGTAACCTGTCCCCTAGATTCCGGGCCGTTGCTCCGATATAAACTTCCTCTCGTTGGCTATTCATATTTGTTAAGGGTATTTCATAAACACCTGTACCTTCGTTTTTAGCGTATCTATCTTTGACATTCTTCAGTGAATTAAAGATCGTAGCTGGTCTCCTAAATGCAGGCTTCTTTTTACTCCCCTTCAGCAAATTACCTACAGTTTTGAAAGATCTTAGTGCGTCTGGTAGTACTTCAAATCTCTTTTCTACTTGCCCAATATCATTTTGCCCGAGACTATCTTCCTGTTCACGGTGTGTGTTAGTTCTAAACACTTGCTTGTGTGAAGCTTCTTTAAAAATATTTTCTATAAGTTTCTCACTATATCCATGTTTTCTCGCAATAACTATGATTTTATTCTTCTCCTCTTCAAATAATGCTTGTGTGTTGCAGTGCGTTATGGCTCTGGTAACGTAAGATCTAAGGGCAGCTTTCTTGTAAGCCCATCGGTCATTCGACCAGCGTGGGATTAATATTGGAGTGCTTGATGGCTTTCTGTACACTGTTGTCTCCAGAGTATGATTTCTCAGAACCATTTGCACGTCTAGAAAATGAATGTTATCCTTACTCCTCTCTTCAAGAGAAAGTTTTAATCCGTAGTTGGGAATACTAAATAGCTTCTCTAGTTCTTCCGACCTGTCTTTTCTCTTCCAGATGACAAAAATATCATCTATATATCTTAGATAGATGCTGCCTTCACTAATAATGCTAGACAAGTGGGTTTCTTCTACAGATCTCAGAACTAACTATGCTAAGGTCCCCGCTAGTGGGCTTTCGATCGGTACCCCTTTGATTTGCTTGTAAAAGGAATCTCTGAATCTAAAAAACGAGTTGTGACATAGTATCCTAAGGTCCCCGCTAGTGGGCTTTCGATCGGTACCCCTTTGACTTGCTTGTAAAAGGAATCTCTGAATCTAAAAAGGAGTTGTGACATAGTAAGTCAGCCAATTCTCTGCAGAAGGCTGGGTACCATCTTTATCAGGAAGATTGGATAAAAGGAATCGGTATAAACACAAACAGGTTGGTGCTATGTTCAAAGATGGATATAGTTTTTCAAAATCAAGTCTTGCTAGTATCTGGTGATCTTCTATTTTCAGTTCTCTTATATCTCGAATGAACTCTACTGGTGAATTGACTACATATGGATATTCTTTCAGCTTAGTGTTAATCCATTTCACTAAGGATTTTTCAAGGTTGTAAAGCGGGGACCTACATTTTTCGACAATAGGTCAGAAGGTTAGTGACTTCTTGTGTGTTTTCGCATAAGTGAACAGTCTCGGGCAGGCCGCATTAGATATCATTTTTACCTTCAAGAAATCAAGTAGACATTCGTTCTTCAATAACCTATCTAGTTTTCTAACTAGTTTAGCTGTAGGATCTTCTACAAGTAATTCTGCTTGAGACTGATGTATGTACTCCTTAAAAATTTATTATAATTTAATTAAGTTTTATTTACTTAAAATGTGAAAAAATGTTTAAAATATTATTTATATGAAAACAATATTCATATATGCTTTATACAAATAAAGATAAAATAGTTGTGATTTAAAATCTTGGTATCATCATATATATTATTAGTCAAACGTGGCAGGCTGATGTCCCTTTTATGGACGAACCACTGTATCGATTTTTATAACTAAGGTATCGTTAGAAAGGTCTAATTTTCGGATGTCTGTGACAGCCAAAATTATTTGTTGTTATTAATAATTTAAAAATTAAAGAATAAAAATTAAATTGAAATTATAGTTCCTCAAAAAAGACAAAATCTGCAGAGGGCTCTGTAACATAATAATGGATGCTGTTTTACGATTCCCTACAAGTTTGGAGGTGTATTTCGTCGTTATATACAGTATTATTACATTAAATCACAAGATTTTATTTCTGCTCATTTATATGAGCGGGTAATTTCTAGTACTTTAAAACTAATTGATTAAGAACAATTTGTAAATAAATACAAAATGTTAAACTACAAAATAACGATCAATAACAAATTTATACTAATCATTATTCATTTACAGTTTAATAAGATTGTTTCCAACTATGATTTAATAATTGAAATAAAATTTTTTTCTATTAAAAAAATAACTGATTTCATTCCAGAATCAATTTTAGACAATTTGATTTAAAACTAATGTCATATCAAAAACAACTATTAGATCAGTCATTTTATTACACTGCTCTTTCTTAATCTACAAATACCTTTCAGCTCATTAAGCAGGATTTTTATCCTGCTTAACGAGCTGAAAGGTAATTGTAAACTATTAGATCCCTATTGAGTTATCTATCTAAATGTTTTATAATAATAATAAGGCAATATCTGTTTGTGGCAATCTGTTTGCACAAGATAGGATGAAACCTTAAAAAAAAGTATGTCCAGAGTGGCAATGATATTGCACTGCCAAACATAATCAAAATTGGCCTGGAGATTAAGGCATTTTGGGATTGTAATGAAAAACATATGTGAGGAAGTTAACTTTGACCTATCCTATTTTTATTTTATTATGCACTCTATTATTTTGAATTATGTTCTTTGTTCTAGAATGGCATTTTTAACAATAAATTATTTATTTTACAAAGGCATTATATATTAATATCCACATATAACAGTAATCGATTAATTATCTTTTATGACAAAATGAACAACTTGTCGTTATCATCTAATATATACCATTGTATAAAAAAATTACTTAACTAAAATTCTTATTGATGTATCCTAGATGATTAAAGTAAGATCTTGATTAAAACCAAAAAATTATTGAATAAAAACCGGTTAACCAAAACTCATATAGGCAGTATCACACTTTTCCTACACGTCTCTCAATCGATCCTTCCAATTTAGTGATTTTAAAAGATGTAAAAATATATTTCTAACTTTGAAAGGTAAATTCAAAAAATGTCTTAGGCATAATATGACACTTATAAACATTTGAATTGCATTATTGCCACAGTTTACATTAGAATATGTAGTTAATCAAATTGGCTTCTGAAATAAATTATTTATTATTCGATGGCCAAAAAAAATTTTTGTCATTTGGTGGTGTTAAGCCTAGCTATTAAGGAAATTTATTTTTTATATAAATAGTTAGAGTGAATCAAGTGTTTTGACACTAAAATTTAAAAAAATTCAAAAAGTGGAGTTAATTGATTTGACTTGCGAATGGCTCATATAAGAGGAAATTTAAACAAAAGCCTGAAAATAATAATTTGAAAATTTTAAAAAATTTTATATACTGATTATATCTTCAAAAATAAATCCAAATAAAGTTTTAACAAGTTTCCAGTTCAGAATATAATTCAGCAATTTCTGTAAAAAAATCTATCCATTTAGAATTTTTTTCTTATAAAGGTTTGCAATTTTATTTTTACCTTCAAATGGCAAGAACATTATACAATAAGTGTTAAGTATTATGAATATATCTTTTGAGGATCACAATGTGAAGTTAAATTAAATAAGATATAATGATCAATAAATGGAAATTAAATTGAAAGTAAAGGAAGTGTATATATCCAGGATTAAATTAAGCTGATTCTGCAATCTTAATATGCAAGAAATCTTTTCAAAAGTAGGCTGACATTTCTTTAGCAGCTTTTTATTTTTCTTTCTGCAGTTTTTTTTATCTCCCTCTTATATTATTAATTAATCTCTAAAACAAAGTGATCGCATATTAATCCAAACTAAAAATATTGTTTTAATCCAAATATTTTTAAAATTTAAAAAAAATTAACAATAAAAGATTGATGTCTCATTATATTCAAACTTCTGAAATAAATCTCCAATTAAAAGCAAAATTTTTCATGGAGAATCAACTAAACTCAGAATTCCATCATTCTATAATACTTTGATGATATTCTCTTTCTTCTTCTCTATTGTTATAATATAGACAGTCTTGAGTTATTCACAGTTCTATTATAGTCATTATACAATGCAAAAATCATTAAAAAAAATGCTTATTTTTTATTCTTACAATGTATTAATAATAATTCATTTTGCTTTAGTTTATTTTTATTTATTTTGATAGATAAGATATATTTGTGTTTTATAAATAAACTTTTATCATTATTATTTGAAATGATTATGATAATTTTTACTAATACATTAATCAAAAATATTTTTATCCTTATTCTAAAAATAAATAAAATATGTTGTAAGCATTTGTATATATGCTCATTGTTTTGAAAATGATATCAGACTTAGTTTATGACAGGAGAATGATTTGTTTGTTTGTTCTTTGAATATTGAACTTAAAAAATTTAGCATTTTTAAATCTGGCATTTATTTAAATACATACATATAAAATTTTTATCGTATAGTTCCTTCTTCTGTTGTTTAGTTGAATATATTGCATTAAATTTCCTATATATTAAAGAGATTTTTTATTATTACAATAATATTTAATTCCATCCACAGGGCCTAGCTAGCCCTATTCATCACTAAGAATATTTCATACTAATTGGATTTGTGTCTATAAGATATTAATATATAATATATTATAGAGACAGATCCAATTAGTATGAAATATAAAGACAAAATACAAAAAGTGGCAGGTAAGAAAGTGGTTATCACTAAGAATAATTTGAAACTAAAAAGTGTTGTTCTTTAGTTCTTTAGTTGAAAAGTAAAGCTTATATATATTTTTAATCTAAGCTTTTTTTCTTTAATTGACAGTTTTTCTTCCATATTTGTTATTTAAATATTATAATCAATAAAATGATATCTAGCATTTATTCATGACATTACTTAATTATAGCATCATCTAATGTTGCTGAGAGTGATGTTTGAGCAGTTGAGATATGCAAATGTCTGTGTAACTGATGTTTGATATAATGGCCAATAAAAGCTTATTTACCAATAGAATTGGCTTAATTTTAACACAACCTTTCTTTAATATCTTAGCAACAGATTATTCTTTAAAAAGTTGTAGGACCCTTCTATTTCGGCTATATAATTTTCTAAGAGACCTATATTGCCTCAAGTCATTGGGTAAAGATAAGATTATTGGGAAATGATTGAGGATCAAATATCCACTCACATCCAGTGATACATTCCCCTATGCCATAGACATTGTAACATACCACTGCTACTCTGACAAATCATGAAGGAGTTAGAAACCAGAGATTTTTAGGCTTTGTTTACATAAAACACTGTCATAAATCTGCCTACATTACAATATGGCTATGTTTAGAACAATAAAATTATCTAAAATTTCAATAAAATTGATAAATTCTGTATAATTTATTGATTTATATGTTATTTTAGGTTTTATATGCCTGTTTTAAGTATTATTTTGTGATTAGTTATAAATAATTTTTCTTTTTTCTTATAAAATAAATAGAAGTCACATGGTTAAATATGACTTATCTGCTTGATTTATAGACTTAAAGATATTGTAGCACCATAAGAGGGTCAAAATAATTAACATGTCAATATGAAATTTTATGGATTTACATAATCAGATAAAATATTTTAGATCTAGTTTTCCAATTTTATTGTAGTCCAAGTTTTTATTGTCATGTTATTTTTGTAATTTTTCATAGAAAAAATAAACAATGACTGAGAATTTTTTGGCCCTATATAAAGTGTAATCAGGTAGATTAGATAATATGCATAGTTTCAGAATATTTTTGTTTTTTAAAATTCAAATATATAGTGATGCTTAATTTTTGTTGTTGATTTTTTTTCTTATATTTGAGAAAATAAGATATTTTTAATATCTCATTAAGATGACCTGTTTACTTGAGGTCAAGTTGTTGGTCTTGGAAGGATACTTATACTCGCTAATTTTACATTCTTAGTTTTACAAATTGCTTTTTACATTATAAATAAACTTAAAATTACTAGTATTTTAAATAAAACAAAAAGATTAAATGATTAACTTAGGTAAGTGAGTGAACAACTGACTGATTAATCAACTGATATTTCCTACCAATAATGATCAACGCTAACTTCACTGGTAATCACCAAGTGTGGTATTGGTTGATTTGCTTCTGTGATTATTAACAAAAACATCAAAGTTTTGAAATAAAACTTAATTCACTAAATGATAAATATGAAAACAACAAAAGCATATTATTTTACAAGGAAGATAATGTATCACAATATAAATCAACTAGGGGATATGTAGTTAATTAATAATTGAACTTTAATTATCTAACTTGAGCCAAGTCTGTGTCTGCTCGGATTTGCCATGAGGGCTGAGTTTGGTTGGGAGTGCTAGTGTTGGCTATGTCCAATATATTATTGAAATTAATCTCTATATTTATTTCTTGAAATGAAAATCTACTGGTTGTTGTGGTAATTTAATTTGTTAAGGTATTGGGCATTATCCCATAGCACCCAGTTTAACTCCCAGACCAAGACAAATATTTATTTCAAGAAGATTATCTTTAAATTAAAGTTCTTTTATTAATTAAGAGATGGTGTCATCTTAGTTCAAATTTATATATTTATTAATTCAATAGATGGTGTCGTAGTTTTTAATAAAAAAAAAATTATAATATCTAAAATTGTTCAATTCCAAAAATATTTGCTAGAGATCGTTAGTAACAATAAATTAGGGAGAGGCTAAAGAGCGATATAATCAATAATGTGGGTTAGGATGCAAAAATTGCAAATAAAAGATGATCTAAACTTGACAATTGCATAAGACACTTCAGATTAAGTTCAGAATGAATGGATTAATTAAAAAATTTCTAATTTAAAGCAATTTTTATTAAAAAAAAAAAACAAATCAAAGCAAAAATTGATATTATAAACATTTTTTTTTTTTGATAAAATTAAAAAAAAATCAAAAATTATAGTTCCTAAATTTTATGTTGCAATTTTAGGAGTTCGAACACAAATACAATCCTTGCTGCTTGTAAATATGTCAGGCATTGAGATGCATAGGGTTAATTATGTGGTTTACGGAAAAATGACCCCTTGCATTTCGCCCCCAACACTTTTTGTCCCAAGCATATTTCACCCTCGACACATTTGCCCCCTGTAGTGGCCCCTCGCATTTTGCCTTCCACATTTCGTCCCAGCACATTTCACCCCATGTAGATAATGAGTAGGATACAAAATTGTAAACACAGTCAACCCTCGATAACTCGAATTTTTATTGAAATCCCAGTCCCTTTAGTGGAGATTCAATGTTAATGGTCTGTGATTGTTTACAAATTAAACCTAATTAATTAGCAAAAATTAAAAAAGTGAAATCTCGCTTAATTTTCATTTAAATTTTTTGATAATTTTACAATTCATTATGTTTTTTATTGTCTTTCTAAAGATGTAAAAATTTTTTCCAAAGTTTATTTCTTTAATAACTTTTCGTTCATTATATGAGATTGGATTGTAAAATTTTTTCATTCAATTAGGGACAAACTATGCTACTATAAATATAATATGGAAGTAGACTTATTATAATGATATTGCACTTGTTAAATAATTAATGAATTAATTAAAGATGTAAGTATTTTTTGATATAGTATTAAATATTTATAAAATATCATTCACCAAAAAATCTTGCTCATTATATAGGAGATTTAAAGCGAAATAAAAATATATGCAGTTTAATCAGTTGTAATGTTGAGAAAACGAACTTTCAGGAAATATAAAAATGAGTAAAAGCGAATCTGTATCTCTCCTTCTATCTGTGCTACTATACGAATATGACATCACTGCAATTAATGCTACTAGAGTAACAAGATTTAAATAAAAACAACAAAGGAAAATAATTTTGACAATATTTTAATATTAACTGATTTACAGTTAAGGATAATAATAATAATGAAAACAGATAAAAATGTAAACAAAATGAAATAAACAAAACATGAAACTTGTGATGTAAATTGAATGTTGCGAGAAGTTAATTTTCATTGGGGTTAGGTCTTCATTGACTGATTTTGTGTCGTCTGTAGCCAACAATAGTTCAGTTTTTAGTTTATTTCTTAATTTAAAATGCAGTATGAATGTGTGAAGCAAAAGAATAGTTGAAGATTTTCAAAATCATAATCTGATTGATTACCTTAGAAGCATTGCATACAAATTCCAGTTTTAAACAATAATAATGTGTATTTATTATATTAAAACAAAATAAATTAGAATCATTAAAAACTTGGTGTATTATTTACATTTTGTAGCCATTATCTACAGGGGGTGAAATGTGAGGGACCACTACAGGAGGCAAAATGTGCTGGGGGTGAAATGTGGGATGCGAAATGCAAGGAGCCACTTTTACAATAATGTTATAACTATTGCCATAACTGCAGCACATAAAATTAATACTATAATGTAGTAAATATTAATTTAAAATATATTTAAATATCAGAATTTTTTGCATTAATCAAATTTTCATAAATCTAGATACCTGTACCTTTGCTTTTAGTTTTTATTGAAATACATATACAGTGGTACCTTGACTTATGAGTTTAATTCGTTCCTAGTCATGGTTCATAACTCAAAGTTCATATCTTGAAACCCAGTGTTCCATTTTATCTTATGGGAAATCAATTAATTCATTCCCAGATTTAGAAAGTTTGAAAACAATAAAAAAATATGCATTTGTGTATAATAATTATTTTTATTTTTGAAAAATTTTTGGTTTTTCACACTTTGTATAAAAATCATCTTGCATTAAAAAAAAAATCAGTTTTCTTGTGACTGGTTTTGTAGTTCAGTTTTTGATTTTTTTTGTTATCACCAGTTGCTTCTTTTTGTCTCTTAGCCTTTAACTCGCATTGCAGGTTAAAAATTAGTTAATAAAGAATTCGGTATAACTAGTAATTATTATGTAGATTGTTAATATTATCAAGAATAAGCAGTCTTTATCTTGTTACCAGTTATATATGCATATTTCAAAAAATAATTGAGATATTTTTATATGAAACTTATAGAAAATATTTTACAAATATAATATTAAAAAGCATCATGGTTGGTATCTCAAGAATAAGTGCGTATCTAGAGGCCAAAATGAGATATGAAAAAGTTCGTATCTCGAAAAGTTTGTATGTAGAGAGGTTTTTAAGTTGAGGTACCACTGTATATATTTAAACATATGTATATATACATACATATATTTATTTTTCTTATTTTTGTTTAGATTAGAGAAATTCGATTGATCCGAGACAAAGAAACAGATAGGTTCAAAGGTTTGTATAAAATTTTATGAAAACTCTTAATTATTTAAAAAAATTTTAATCTTAAATTTTTTGCCTGATCTATAATCTGAATATCATTTTGCAATTTTTAATTTTTTATCCTGTCTATTGTTGTTGAAAGAACTTTCCTTAACTTTATAAATTTCTTTAGGTTTCTGTTATGTTGAATTTGAAGACTTAGAATCACTTAAATCAGCACTTGAATTTGATGGTGCTGTAAGTATTTATTGTACTACATTATAAATATTATTACTAGGATAAAAATATATTTACATAAATGGTACAAATAGTTGTAATTCTTAAGTCTTAATGATTAACATGTTATATTTTTTATTTTTCAGTTTTCTTAATGCATGTAGTGTTACTTAATACTATCATTACTGGCAAAAAGTCTGTTACACATGCTGTAGCTCCATGTTTACTTTTAATAAATTCATAATTTTGCATATATTTACATAAAAATATCTAAATATTCTTGGATCAAATTTTTATAAAATTTTCATGAAATCTTTGAAACATTCCTTCATAATACATAAAATTCACTATCTAATAGTGAATAGAAAATTATATGTTCTTTCCTTTACTTATACTAATATTGTTTGATTCTGTACAGTTATTAATACTAATCTAGTATTTAGATTTTTTTCAGAAAGGTTTTATATTCTGTTGTAAATTAAATAAGTATCAATTATAAATGTCTGAAGTATTTTTGAATTGCAATACTTTACAAAAAGTGTTTTGTTTTATTTTATGCTACAAATTCAATAAAAAAATGCATAATTTAATTGAAATTTTTACTTTTTAACTAAAATATTTGGTTTAAGATATTCTTATATTGTCTTTTATCAGTTTATATTAATTTGCAAAGAATATAAGCAATATGATATAGAGAAAAGTTGAAAAAGTCTCTCTTTCTATATATTTATTTATTTAGATAAAAAATTAATTTTTATTATATAAATGTAGCATTTCTTTGTACAATTGAAATAAAATTTATAGAATAATAAGAATCATAAAAATATGAATATAAGTGAATATTTATACATATTTGTATTCTTATTTTATTTATTTTATGCACTGTAATAAATTTATCAGAAAATACTAAAAAAAAAATTCATTGATCAAACACAGAATTAAAAGCAAAAACAAATAAAAAATAGCTTAAAGAGATTCAGGAAATAGAACAGAACTTATATTAAATTCTTAATTGAAGTTGGCTCTTATTAACAAAACTGAAAATTATAATCTACTGATTATTTAGTAAGCAGGTGGGATTAATATTTAATAGATGAACTGTTACAATGTAGGCTTAATTGGTTAAGATCCAGACATATGACAATAAAACCAAATATATTTAATATTTTTATAAATTATATTCATAAAAATATTTTTATGAATATATTCATTGAAATATTTGCTAAATAATCTAAATATAATGTAATAGAATGGTTTTTGTCTACATATTAACATTTAAATGTTATTGTAATTGTAATTTTTTTATGAAACATAAATTTTCAACATTATCATATTTTTATCATAAATGTTTCAATATTTAATAGAAAAATGGCTAATAAGTAATTTTAATATTAATATAAGGTTTTATTTTATTATTATTATTATTTTTTTTTTATGAAGTGCTAAATAACTGAATCTTAAAACAGAAATACACTTGCTGTATTTGTTGAATCCTGAAAAAACAAATAATTCATTTTATATAATAGATTGCCTCCTTTTCATATAGAACTGATGTGATTTGAATAGAACATTAACATACTGATATAAATTATCTTTTATATTATAATTTTGCTGATTATAAATATTGTAATCATGTTTAAGATACCAATGAAATTTGCCAAATACTATAAATATATTTGTTCAAATTTTTGTATATGTTCAAATTTTAACTTACAAATATAATAAATCCTTATGCTCTATACCTCAAAAAATAAAAGAAAACAAAGTTTTGGAAAATTTTTTAAGCAAAGTTGGATTTATAGAGATTGGATATACACAAGTTTGGGAATACCTGCAATATAAAAACTATACAATTATTTAACATAATATAACAGTACTTAAGATTTCAGAGTTTCATCAAAAAATCCTTACTTTATAATTAAGCTTTTTATTCAGATTTCTAAAATAAGTAACTTCTATTTGATTTAATGATGAAATATATTGCATAGTACAAGTATATATAATATTTTTGGTACTTCTGCTTCCTTGTAAGAATAGTTTCTAAGTTATAAATGTATAATGTAACTTTGTTTTGCTTGTCTATGAGAGTGATGTCTAGTCTGTTGTATTATTATTGTTGTTATTATTATTATTATTAATCAATTTTAAAATATCCAATATAAAAATAATATTCAGTGTCATTTTTCTCTCATTTTATTTTTCATTTTCCTAAATCAGGTCTTATTTTTCATTTTTCTCATTATCTTATTCTTCATTTTTTCTCATTTTTTCATTTTTGTCGTAATTTTCATTTTCTCATAATCATTTTTTTCATTTTTATGCCTTATTTTTCATTTTTTTCTCATTGTCATTTTTCTGTTGTCTTATTTCTCAATTTCATGTCTTATTTTTCATTTTTTCTGGAAATGAAAAATAAAACAATAAAAAATAATAAGAAATAATTTCTTAATTTTTATTTTTCTCTCATCTTATTTCTCATATTCATATCTTATATTTCATTTTTCTCTCGAAAACACACTATAAATTAAAAAAAAATGGATATACGAATGACAGTATGCTCAATCTGTGTATTAATGTATCTAATAATCATTTTTCTCTCGAAAACACACTATAAATTTAAAAAAAATGGATATACGAATGACAGTATGCTCAATCTGTGTATTAATGTATCTAATAATTATTAAAATTAGTATCATACACTCGTACTAAATGATATTCACGTTACGGGTAATTTTTAAAACGTTTAGAAAAGTTTCGTAACTAGAAAAATTGATTTTATATTTTAGGTTAACGCGAAAGTAGTGAACCGTGAGTTTTTATTACACTACGCTTTACGATTCGATTGTTATAAATATTAAATTTTCTTACCCCGGATGTACAGTTCTCTATTGTTCTTTTAATTTATTTAAATCATTTTTCAGTAGTATGCTAAAAATAAAATTATTTCCTATAAATGGAAGCCATAGATGGTCATAAACAATTATTTCCATATTAATTATAAAAGTTTAATCACAATAAATTTCCAAAAAATAAAATTAGATATTTTTTGATAGAAGTACAAAGTTTTAATAGAATATTTTTTGTAAAAGTTGACGGTTGGTACATTGACTGTTCTGAAAGTATTCTTATTAAATATTTTGCTATAATTTAATGTTAAATGTGTAGTTTGATCATTAGTAGTTTTTATTATTAATAAGACAAAACTCTTAAACAAAAAAATTATTTTTCTGATCTATAATAATTCTGAAAGTAATGAAGCTAAAAGAATGGAGTAATGATACGTTATACAAACATTTTTAGATAATGGATAAAGTTTTCGAGCGATTTAAAGTAATTTATAAGGAAATACATGAATTATTTTTTTAGTTTTATTAAATTTTTAAGAATATTTCGTGCTTGAAAAATATATTACGGCAAATATTTCATATAGAGTTTTAGTTAAGGCAAAATTTAATAATTATATATATAGAAATGTCGCAAATATTAAATATTTTTTTCCACCAACCAACCGAAAATTATAAGTACAACAAATAGAAACTAACTTTGGTCAAAGAGCAAACATTCTCACTCCATCCGATGTAGACTTGAGTGCCAATTGATTTTTTATATTGTTCTAGATATTATTATTTGCATTATTTATAAATTGTTATTTCCTTATATTAAATATTGAATATAGAATGAGTAATATAGGTCATATAATACATACATATAACGCATTACTTTACGAATATTTAAAATAATAAATATATAATAATCAAGTCTTCATATGTCGTAGCCATGTTTAAATATATAAATTATAATACATCACGATTAAAATTTTTAATCTGCTCTTAAAAAAATATAAAATTTACAGGATGAATGAAATAAATTTATTTTTTTATTAGTAAGTTTATGATTCATTGATATGGAGAAAAATGAGGATATTTGCCTATAATTCTATGAGGAATGCAAACAGTGGTGATATTCAAATTATTTAACAACCAGTTCGCTTAAATTTGATGACGAAGGTGTTGAAAAATTTACAAAATATTTTATTTACGTATAATTAAGAATTGTAGAAAATAGAACAGTATTAACAAAATTACATAAAATAAAGATCAGCAAAATTTAACAATCGGTTCGGCCGAACCGGTCGTTACTTTTCCTATTCCTTTCTTAACACCGCTGAATGCAAATAGTTTATAATTGTGATATATTGAAGGGAGTAAGGTGATGACTGTAACCAACAAATAACAATTTATTTGTAAACTCTATATTCAACATTTCGTTGATATCCAGCACAAAAAGACAACATGTAAAAACGCTTTCCGAGTATTGCCAAGGATTTGGTTCCTGATCTTAGCGACCTCTATGGGTCATTTACAATTTTACAAAAATTATCTCATCTGGCAGGCGTTACCTAGCAACAATAATATAAAATATATTCATAATTATAACTTTTTTGGAAAAATATGGAACAATTATCTGTGTGTTTACAGCACTACTTCTTAATAATTACTACTTCAATGAATTTTAAAATGACAAGAAGTATTTTTATAGCTAAAATTAAGTAAGAATGGATTTTGTCATTTCGTCGCTTTGGAACGTGAACGGTTCTAACCCACAAAATTTTAAAATTTGAATTATAACCATTGATGGAGACTAAAAAGTCTAAATTTTACATTATCTAAGCATCCTAAAGCATTATTTGCACAAGTAATTTACTTGTGAATTAATAATAATAACTCAAATTTTTGAAATTTTATGAGTTAGAACCATTCCAAAGCGACGATTTAAAAAAATAAAAATCTTAATGTTTATGAGACAGATAAATTTTAAAAATTTGGCATAATTTTATTTTATAATTCGTGAAAACTTAACGTTGTTACTAATGCTGCGGTATTCATTTTAACCAAAAATAGCTGAAGTTTTCACTAAAATATATATAATTGACAAATCTAGAATAATGAAAAGAGGTAAATTCGTTCGTTAACTGTTATTATTGATAATTTAATCAAAATCGAATCAGTACTTCGTGTCTATGGCTTTAAAATCAAATTACAGGTAACATGGATTAAATTATAACGCATTGTTAAAACCTATATGCTTGAACGAACTTTAATAATTCTAATTTGTAAATTTAGTGTTATTTTTTAACGATATAGTTTTAAAAATTGCTAGCGTAATATTTTTTTCTTAAAAATACATTAAAAGAGTGGTTAAAAGAGCGAGTGTTCTTATTCCTATATTCAACACACTTCCCTTAATACTTGCCGAACATCTCTTAATTCAAAATTTATTCGAAATCCATAAAAGGGATATTTATCTTAATTTATTCAGAGAAGTAAAAATCGATATTACTTTACATAACTTTCAATATCAGAATTTAAATGTTCTAAGAATTATTTTTCTTTTTTAAAGTTGATGTGGTTTTTTTTTTTTTTTTTTTTAATTTATTACGTTATTTACAATCAAATAACGAATTTATTTAATTTTTTATCATGCAGAAAAATTATTATGGTAATTTGATTATAATGTTTTTCCTAAGCATAATAATAATAATAATAATAAAATTAAGTTTCGTAACATAAACAAAAAATGCTAATAGAATAAAATATTTTTTTTTTATTTTTATTAAATATTATAAGATCACCTTTGAGACCTCGTACGGTCCTGCCCACTTGAATGCCAATTTGGCACTGAATTGTCTATGGGCAGAAGAAATAGGATGAGTTTTTAGTAACACTAGGTCACCCACCTGAAAAATTAGTTGTTGACGACGATGATTATAATGCTGTCTCTGTTGATTCTGCACGGAACGTATGTTTCTTTGGGCTGTATTCATAATCTGTTGTAAGTCTGTTAGCTTATCTTCAACGGAAGTTGGTGGGTTAGGGTACTGTGTTAGGCGGTCCCACAGAAGCATGATTTCTCGTCCAAGGTGCAATTTCGCCAGTGTATACTGAGTGGAGTCTTAGAAGTCAACCGGATTGCTAAAGCCAACTCCCGTAGGTGAATATCCCAATCTCAATGATTCTTATGAATGTAGGCTGAGATCATACTGCCTAAGGTGCGATTGACTCGTTCTGTCAATTGATTGGGGATGATAGGGAGTGGTGAACATGTTATTTATTCCCAACTGGGTGCAGACTTTGGCCATCAAGTGTGAATTAAATTGCAGTCCATTATTGGAAGCTAAGGTTTTGGATAGTGCATACCTGCAAAAATACTCATTAACAAGGCATTTTACTAGTTTCCGCGTTGATGTCTCTCAATGGAAACAGTTCAATCCATTTACTAAAATAATCAGTTATTACTAAGATATAGTTATTATTTTTCCTGGACCTCGGATAGGGGCCAAGGATATCAACACCTACTTAATCTCTGGGTTCCATAATTGGTGTGCTTTTCATTAGTCCGGCCGGACGTTGTTGATCGAATTTGATGGTTTGGCAAATATGACAGGATAGAACATACTCTTTTATGACCTGAGCCATGGCTTGCCAATAGCACCTTTTTCATCATCTTTCTGACACCCAGATGACCGGCAGTCGGATGATCGTGTAGTTTTTGTAAGACAGCATATTTAAGGGTCCTTGGAATCATGGATCTAAAGCCTCCAGATTGATCTGTTTTTCTTGTATAATACAAAATGTCATTAGTCAAGATATAATGTCTTGACTTACCTACAATTTCAGCAGCTAATGTTGGATCTAGAGGTAAACTGCCGGTCGCTAAATATTCATATAATCCACTCTATTCGTCATCGTTCTGTTGCTCATTAATTAATTAGTTTTTTCCTGAGATGGAGAGGATTGCACAGATGCGAGAACAGTAGTCATCTTCCTTTTTGTTACTATCAGCTGTGTTGGGAGATCTGGATAGTGCGTCTGCTAGCTGATTCTCCGTTCCCTTGGTGTGTTTTACTGAAAAATTAAATTCGTGTAATCGTAATGCCCATCTTATTAACCTACCTGTGAGGTTGGTTGAACTCTGTAACCATTTTAGAGCAGCATGATTGATTACTACAGTGAATTTGGTGCCATCGAGATATCTACGGAATTTCTCAATGGCCCACACAACAGCCAGACACTCCAATTCCATGGTAGAATAGTTCCGCTCTGCTTTGTTCAATGTTCTGCTGGCGTATGTGATGACTCCCTTCTGACATAGCACTGCTCCTAAGCCAACACCACTTGCATCTGTATGTAAGATGTAACGTTCTCCTTCTTTTGGTTATTGCAATTTCGGAGCAGATATGAGAGCTTGTTTTAATGCCCCAAAAGCTTTCTGACATTCTTCCATCCATGACCACCTAGTTCTTTTTCTTCGTAGTTGGTATAGCGGTTCAGCAAGCATAGCATAATTTGGGATGAAGTGGCTATATCAACTACACATTCCTAAGAAGGTACTTAATTGTTTAATGTTTTTAGGCGTTTCAAATTTACTTACAGCCTCGACCTTATCTGGCTCCGTCACTGTTCCTCTATTATCAGTTTTGAACCCCAGATAGTGCACATCTGGTCAGCAAAAATGGTTCTTGGATAATTTCATTGTCAATCCGGCCCTTGACAATCGTTCTAGCACCGTGCTGATATGCTTTAAATATTCTGGAAATGTAGAAGAGTAAATAATAATGTCATCTAAATATACCTCACAGAAGGTGCCTTTAACATCCTGTAGAACTTCATTCATTAATCTTTGAAACATGGCTGGCGCATTTTTTAATGCACCAGCCATGCAAGGATAATATCAGTTCTTAGTAATGCCCTTTGGGCATTACTAAGAACTGATATTATCCTTGCTGATATTATCCTTGGTTAGTAATAAAAGCAGTCTTCTCCCTATCTTCTGCTTTTATGGGAACTTTCCAATATCCCGCAAATAAATCGAGGGTGGAAATAAATTTCGCATCTTTTAGTGACTTCATTAATTCAGAAATGATAGGAAGAGGAAATTTATCAGTAACAGTTACCTGATTTAATTTTTGGTAGTCTACGCACAATCTCCAGTCTCCCGTTTTCTTTTTAACCATTACAACAGGGGATGCCCACAGCGACTTAGATGGTTCTATAATTTCGTCCTTTTTCATTTCTTCGATTTGTCTATTCATTTCGTTTAATTATACCGGCGAGTAACTGTAGGGTTTACTAGAAACCGGTTTAGCATCTTTCATATCGATTGCATGCTCCACCATGTTGGTTAGCCCTGGCTTATCATTAAAAATCAAAGGAAATTGTAATAGAGTGTCTTTTAGTTGGAATAACCTGTCTTTTTCCAATGGAGTCTGTAGCTCAGCCAATATAGTGTCACTATTCTTTTCCTTCTTGTCATTGTCGACTTTGATCTCTAATTCAGCTATTTCAAAATCTAACATGACACAATGTTTTCGGACGAAATTGAGTCCCAATAAACAATGCACCACCAAATCTGGTACACAACTATACAATTTTGCTTAAGAGTGACATTATTCACCTTTATCACAGCTGTAAAACGTCCCAAAGTTCTACATTCCTCTTCTTGTATGGCTAACTGTACCTTTGGACCTAGGTGGAGGCTAATTTGTGGAGTCTTCCTTACAATTTTCTTCCATACATTTTCACTAATGGCGGTGTCATCGGCTCCAGTATCTATGCGAGTGTTAACAATAATATTGATAAAGATAGAAATAAATGGCAAATTTGTCTTACTTTTAATGGATAGTCCAACGAAGGAGGTTTTTTCCATTGTAGAGGCGCAAGCCTCCTGCCTTGGCCTCTCTCTTAGTTTCCCTGATGCTGATGATTTCTACTAGATTGATAAGTTTGTTGCTTGTATTATTATTATTATTAGATGGCCTGTTGCACCTCTATGGGCAATTCCTTGAAAAGTGGGCCCAATTTTTACAGTTGTAACACTGAATAGATGATATTCTATTAATGTTTGGCGTTAATGTGCATTGTGGGTTTCGTGGTGGTTCCCATGGTCAGTTTCATTCAGCATTGTCTCGTTCGGTGTAATCTGTTTCTTGGGGGGGCCTAGGTATTCGGATACTGAGCACAAGGAGCCTCTGGTTGTCTGCGGAATAAGTATTGTTTTGCTGCTCGAATAGCCTCATTAATGTCGGGAAGTTCCTATCTCCTAAAAACTCTCACATATTCAAGTGCATCTGTGAGATTGTGCACTGGATTATTTTGGCTTCGGCAGCTAATGGTCTCCACCTTCTATATAGTTGTACAGTGTCCCATAGGAAGCTTTCCACATCTCCTTGGCCATCATAAGTTTGATTAAATAATTGTTTAATTAAAGTCACCTCATCTATCAAAGGAGAATACAATTCCATTAAGCTATTTTTGAAATAAGACCAAACCCCACCTCCTCCCCTAGTTCTGCCTGTTCGCCACCATTTGGCAGGATTTCCTTCGAGTTGTCTGGTGGCTACGTCAACCCACTTTTCTTGTGGTATTTCCTGGACAATAAAATGATGTTCTATGTCAGCAAAGAAGTGAATTATATTGGTCTTACCGTCATATTTTGGCATGGGTTTCGACAGAGTATTCATAACAACAATTGTTCGGGAGAGTGAAGATATGTCCGGTCGAGGCGGGATGATAGGTGCATCTTGAGACCTTCGTTCCAGTGTGGATGGGCTGTAGCTTCCAGTGGTTGGTGCGTCATGCATATGTTTTTCCTGTGTAGGTAGGTAGGTGATAACTTCCAGTAGCTGGTGCGATTCCCAAAGACTTTAATCTTGAAATTTGTTGTTCATAACTGTCTAACCTCTCGGTCAAGTTAGCTACCATAACCCAAACAGAATTCCACTGTTCAATAGGAACACGAAT
This sequence comes from Olivierus martensii, assembly GCA_000484575.1. Lineage (NCBI taxonomy): Eukaryota > Metazoa > Arthropoda > Arachnida > Scorpiones > Buthidae > Olivierus > Olivierus martensii. The sequence continues at coordinate 21,526 of AYEL01064110.1, forward strand.
CATATTCAAAGCCATTTTTACTATAGAGGTGGTTAAATATAGTAAAATTGAAAAAGTGACAAATACCACAAAATAGCAAAATATTAAACAAATTCAAAACCAATAACTACCACAAAATGTGGTCCTGCTTGGGTGCCAATTGCAAAGTCGCTAATTTTAACAAATACCAATTAATAATTATAAACTAAACCTAAAAAATTCAAAACCAATAACTACCACAAAATGTGGTCCTGCTTGGGCGCCAATTGCAAAGTCGCTAATTTTAACAAATACCAATTAATAATTATAAACTAAACCTAACGGTGTAACGACTCTGCAAATTCCAGAGTTTGTCCTGAGCTCAGGTCTTTTTCTAAACTCTAACCTAAATATAATTAACTTCAAAATAATCTAACAACAATTAACGTTTAACTGGTAAAACCAAACTGGAAACTTAAAACTATAAGTAACGAATAAGTGCTAGATCTAGAACGACAAAAATGATGTTAGAAACTTATGCTAATAATAATTTTAAACAACCTAGTTCCGCTGCTTCTATTAACGTAGTAAATAACACCAAGCACTTGAAGCAGGACAAACACACGTTTATTATTAGATATATATAAACACATATACTAATAATAGTCTGCCCTTTCTGTAAATTCTCAAACAAGTTAAATAACAAAAAATGTAAATTTATTAGACTCCAAAACACTTACAAAAGTGTTAATTAAAGCTTTGAAATAAAGCAAAATGAAAAAACCACAAAACTTATTTAATCCAATTCAGAAATAAAGCAAAATGAAAAAACCACAAAATTTATTTTAATTAATTCAAATATCCAACAATCAAGTTATTCACAAGAAACAAACTTTAAATACTATTTAATTCTACTACCTCCACTTCTGATACAAACTTCAAGCAAATTGTAGACCTTTACAAGAATTCCAGTGTCACTTAACCAACCTTACATTGATACAACACCTCGCTGAGTCGTTGGTTGTGTCGGCTTTTATATCGAGTGACGTACAGTCCCGTGTTTCTTCATTTACATAAATACACGTAACAAGTTGAAATTTATTAGCTTACAGAGTTATCAATTCATGTCATCCTCTTTGCAATTTAATTATATACTGAACAAAACATCAATACAAGATTATTCTTATATTCTCATATCGGATCATTGGAAAAAAACTTGGTTAAATTAGATGATGACGTCATTAACCGAGAAAGCTCGTCTGGAAGATGGATGTCTGTCTGTAACACGTGATTGTGAAATATTGAGATGGAAAATGTGGAAATAAGTCAAACTCTTAAACTAAGATATAATACGTTAGATAATATTGAAAATATCGAGAAATAATAAAAGAGCATAATAATATAAAATAGGACAGGTCAGAATTAACTTCCTTACACACTGAGCATGTACCACACACACAGCTTCATTTTAAAATTTGTGTTCCAAAACTGAAATGCCAACTCATCATGTGATGCATTTCGAATGGGTTTCATTTGAACATGCCTTATATAAATATAATTGATTTTGATGTTCCACAAAAATTTTTTATAATTTAAAGTATGTTCCAAAAAGCTTAAAGCCATTGTTACACAAGTAATGCTATCTGTACAAATTCTTGCTCTACAAATTCCTGGGTTTACAAGTTCTTTTTTCAAGTATCAATTATCAACAAGACTGAAAATATGAATATTAATTGCAATGAATTAATGCTAAGACATTTATAATTATGGTTTTTCAAACCATGTAGCTATACAATATTGTACTACTAATTAGATTCATAACAGAAATTGCATTGTTTACTATAAAATGGGGAAAAATCAAAATGCAGAAGCTGAAGTAATATGCCCTCTGGCCACTATAGTTTTATTGGATAATTATGTAAATAACTAATTCTTGGATTGAGCTTAAGACACTAGTTCATCTGTGTAATAACTCATATATTTATCTATTGATGATGATGATGATGAATAAAAAGTCTAACATTTGTATGATAAATAATTTCTTTATTTTTATAATTTGCTTAATTTTAAGGTATGTTTTTGTTTCCTTAGAATAAATAAGTCATTGTTATTTATAAACTATTGTTTTGTTGATCTTTATTGCAGTTAAATTTCATTGTTGATAATGTAACTCCGTTTTTTATATTTTCTATAGGATATAAATTTCAACTTTCAAAGTTTTTCTTTATGAGCATATTCCATGAATGTATTAACTTGTAAAGTTAGGACTACTAATATTCTTCATATGTGTGAGATGTGTGTATTTAACTTTTAAAATTTTTCTCTGCTCAACCTTTATGACAACATTCCCATACAAAGACTATATAACCTGTGAACCAGAAATCAAAGAGCCATCATTTAAGGAAGTAGAAGAAAGCATTAATAAACTAAAAAATAATAAAGTGGCAGATTTTGACAGAATTACATCTGAACAAATTGAATATGGTGGAAAAGAACAGATTCAAACTATACAAATTAATCAATCTCATTTGGGTAAATGAAAAATTATCAGAAGACTGGAAAGAATCAGGGATAATCCCTATTTACAAAAAGGGAGATAAACAAAGATGTAAAAACTACAGAGATATCTCGCTCCTAGCTCCTGTTAAAAAATTCTTTCATCAGTTATCTTAAGAAGACTTGTTCTATATAGAGAAGAATTTATGGGAAATTATCAGGCTAGATTTAGAAGAAATCAATCAACTGTTGATCACCTATTCACACTAAGACAGATCCTGGAAAAAACTAGGAATACAATAAGGATACCTATAATCTCTCTATTGATTTCCAGAAAGCATATGACAATATACATAGAGATGCGTTGGAATATCCTAAAAGAATTTTGAATATCAAACAAATTTATCAACCTTATTATAATGTGTATAGAGGAAAACCAATGCAGGGTCTTGCCAATAATGTACTGTATTTTCAGAGCCATTTAACATTTCAACAGGCTTGATACAAGGGGATGCCATCTCACCTATATTATTTAATGTAGCATTGGAAAAAATCATAATTCGAGAAACCACTGTAAAAACTGATCAATGCTCTGCACTGCTCCTGGGTAATGCTGATGACATTAATATCATAGGAGAAAATGAAAATGATTTAAATAAAACTCTCATTAAACCTTAAAGAATTTGCAAAAAAAATTGGAGTAAATATAAACCAAAACAAAACAGAATATTTAAAAGTATCTAGAAAAAACACCATTCAACCACCAACTATTAATTTTGCTGATATGAACTTTAGAATCTCAAATCATTTTAAATATTCAGTCTCTGTAATAACAAAAAATAACAACATTAAAGCAGCAATAAACATGAGAATTCAAGCAGGTAATAGAGCATATTTTGCATTACAACAACTTCTCTCTTCAAAAATACTTTCTTACACAACAAAAGCAAACATATACAGAACACTAATTAGACCTGTTGTATTATATGAAGCAGATATTTGGAGCATCACCAAAGCAGATCAACTGCAATACTTTGAGAATAAAATATGAAAAGTTTATGGTCCTATTAAAGATATTGTGACAGGTGAATGGAGAAAATGAACAAATAATTATATTTACTCTATGGGAAGCCATTAATTATAAGTGAAATCAGAGCCATTCGCATCAGATGGCTAGGACACCTGGAGACGATGAATGAGGATCATCTAGTGAAGAGAACATTCAATGAACATTTAACTAGAAGATGACCCAGAGGCAGGCCTCGAAGAAGATGGAGAGATAATATTGAGAAAGACTTGGAGCTGATAAACATTAGAAATTGGCAGGAAAAGACAAAGAACCGGAATAAGTGGAGAGAGGTGGTGTTTGCAACCAAGATCCTTGGAGGTTTGTGTAGCTAAAGAAGAAGATATTTCTCACATATGTGTGATAAAACTTTCAAATTGAAATTTCAGTATAAATTACGTTTGATTGTATAAGCAGGATCTTGTATATTGAAGATTTGTTAACCAAGTTAAAAACTTTTATTTCCATTTTGAGCCTTCACAATATTTCTGAAATGGAAATATAGATTATGTCTCCTAAATCTGAAATTTTGAAATCTGTAACATCACTTTCACAGCAAGGAGTTCTTTATGATTTACAGTTTGTGCCATGAAAGATGACACACTACTTATGCACAGCTGTGAGCATTGTCATGATTCTAAATTCAAGCATTGTCAGTCTGAGGTCTTTGTGATTATTTTTCTGTTATAATGTCTATATATAATTAAAAAATTTCAGATCTGATAGTGAATGTTTTCTCAATTCTTTTCAAAACTATCATACCATATTCCAAAATCTGAAACATTCTTACAAGGGAAACTTACTGGTTGAATCACAAATTTCCCAATAATATATACATATTTGGATTTGTCTCGATGAGAAGATCACGAATATATAATTATTTGTTTCGCTCGCCCACCGAAAACGGAAAATATAGCTGAAAAACAACTCTAGTCACCGCCGATGGCGCATGCGTAACCTGACGCTACTTCCAGCAACTTGTGCTATTGGTCAGCATTCCATTTATTAATTTCTGCTAGATGCTGGTTCTAATTGGAAATCCAAGTATACAACATATTACTTATATTAAAATGTTATTAAAAATAAATAACAAAATTAATAGAAAACCATACGACACTGCGTTATTTCTGACTGGGTTGCCTAGCAACCGGAAACAAAATTTTCTCTTTCTTTGACATGTGAGTTATAAAAATTAAAAATGTTATATGAAATATCTGCATTCCATAAATTCCTTATACTTTGAATGAAGATCACATCTGTTCGAATTCAAAGATACATACTAACAACATTATTTCAAGGGTATATAAAGATTGTGGGATTATTGTTTTTAAATTGTTATAATTTCGTTTACTATGTCTGTTACTTATTAGATGTTTAATGTTCACGTTTTGGAAATTGTTCACAAAGCTTTTGAGAAAGAAGTTAGATACCATACTGCAGTAAATGCAGATGAAAAACAACATTTCACTGCCAGTCAGCCATTAGAGGTAGTTAAGGAGAATACTTTATGGTATGATTCTGATGCTGATGATGATGAAGATGAATGCAAATTTAATATGAATGAGTCTAATGAAGCAGGTGATGTGTGCGATAGCAATGCATGTAAGTATACGCAAGAATTTCGGCAATTAATAAGTCCACGTTTACGATTATAATGTATTCCATAGTAACTGAAGACCTATCCTGGAAGCCGTCTCCAATGATGAAAAAGTGTAGTGCTGCAGCAAAATTGAGCCTTTCTACAGTTAAAGCAATATTCGACTATTATAAATCGCATAGGACATCGTATCAGAAAATGACAAGCCACTTTAAAAAACCTAAAGGTGTAATTATTTCAGCAGTTAGATTTATACAGAATGGTGGAAATGACTTCTTCAAATATAAATTAATCAAAAATATATGCTTGACAAATTTCATACTTACAGAAACGAAGGCTTACCGGTTCATTACTGGCGTTTACGCAAATGGGCTAGAATGGGTGGGGAAATTTACACACCGGAGAAGAAATGCAATATGATATCATTTATTGACAAATTTAAAAAAAAACAATACAAAATAACATCTCGAAAAATAACAAAATTTCTAACCAAAAACATCCATGAAAATTAACAATAGTTACTACTTTTATCACAAGAATTTGTTGCAGAAGTTAATTTATATACAGCCTCCAACAACATTCTTGATAACAATATATGGAATACAGATCAAGCTAGATTTGAATACGAACTTACCTTGAATAGAACTCTTGATTATCAAGACAATAAAGATAGTATCGCTATTATCCAGAATCTTAACGCATTAACACATTCGTATATAGCCCAAGTGATGATATGTAAAGGAGGCTTTTTGGCAAAAAAGGTTTATTTATGCTTACAAGAAACACAAGGTAAATTTGGACTGCGAGTTGCTAAGGAAGTATCTAATGTAATGACATCTTTTTGAAATATTCATGTGGAATGTTCAAAAAGTGGAAAAATGTCCAAGAAAACTGTAGAATCATGGATTGTTAACGTTTTCAACAAAGAAGTGAAACACAATTCTTTGTTATTACTGTACTCATGTTCAGGCCAAACTGATATTAATACTTTTCAAATGTTATTTCTGAGCAAAAATATTCACATTAAAGTCATTCTATCGAAAACAACCAAATATATTCAACCGCTTGATGTCTACTTCTTCCGACAGTATAAAATTATGACATGGCAAATCAATGATTATGTTAGATTTTCATTCACAGAAGATACAGCTGCTTCGTTTCTAACAAATAGATCATTTATTTTAAAATATCACTCATTTGTTTATAACCAATTTCAATCCAATTTGTTTCAATCGATGTTACGATATTCATGGGAGCGATCAGGGTACAGTAATCGTAATAGTATTGATGGATTTAAAAATGTTAATGAAATTTGTTTCGATTTTTCTTATGAAAAATGTAACATTGACGCATGTAATTCTGAAACCTTCATCCATTGTGCACATTGCAGAAATTTTATTTGCTTTTCTCATACTTTAATAGGTGAAAATCAGCATGTACAGCTCCGGCCAAAATGTTTATCACCTCACCAGATACGTTCGGCTTCCTTATAGTACTCGGCTTCAGCATGCAGTAGTTTCCTCGGCAACGTAGGCACTAATGTGTTGGTGGAGGGATTGTCCATTATGTAGTTCGCCAACAATGAGGGGTAGGGTTCTGATAACGGCAAAAGAACTGTGACGTGTTTAAAATGAATATTAAAGTTTTCATAGAAAACGAATGTGGACTAATTATGGCTTTCGTAATAGTTAATAAAAAACTATGTGCGATAGGTGGAAGTGATAATTTTTCCTGAAAATAAAAAACCATGCGCGATATGGGGAAGTGATAATTTTCCCTGAAATACTAATTGAGATGCAGGGATGAGGATGACGTATTCAAACGTCATCCTCATAACTGCATCTCGATACTGAAGACAATGCCTCTTGCCATCACTTAAGAAATTAGAGAGTTGGATTTCATTCACCAAAACACCATAGAGAAAGTGGTGTTTCGGTGAATAAAATTGATTAAAATGCTGGACATTAGTAGGAGAACTGTTGTTAGGATATGCAAATATCCAGCAGAAAGCAGTTTCATTTCCCGAATAAACTTTTTCTCTATGGTGGATCGATGAATAAATTTATATTGAAAAAGCATTTATTGCCAACTTGTTTCTATGTTATTATTTATACATTGTTAAAATTACACATTACAAACTAATCGTTTGAGATTTACATATATAATTCGATAGTTGTATTTGGGTGGGGATATTATATTCAACTGTCTGCAACGATAAGCGAATATAGCAAATTCGAAATCCGTTTATATACAACGAAACATTGTGAACATACGTAGGAATATATTCATAATCGTCGCGTTGAACGTTATAAGTGGAATGAAATGCCATCGTTCAGTTTCTTCCTGTTGTATCCCAGAAAACACTAAAAGATATTACGCACGCAACGCGTCCCTCTCTCGTCAGGGACTATGCAAGGAGGGATGTCATCCATATATACCGCATACTCACTCAATATAAGTTTATTTTACATGTTTGCTTCAAGAACTTCATCAACAATTTAATAACCTGTCTTTATTGGGATTTCCTGCACGAGTTCGTTAAGCAGCCAGAAGGCAGCATTGCGGGCTGCTTAGCATCAGTATATTTCATCCTACATTTTTTGCGGATCTGTCTTTACGAATCCATTGGAAATTGTAGGACGTATAGAAGAGACACTTAGCAATAGCTAGGGACGGGTTCGGCCCACTTAACCAATACAGATATGAATCGGGCGACCTGTTAACTATTCAAATGCTCCGGGTGGCACTAGCAAACCGTTGTAATTAATTAAAAACACAAATATCAAGTTTTGTAATGGTCAATACGGGTAAAATTTCGACATAATAAAATGTTTAAAATGATTATTGATTGAATGATATAAATATTATTGATTAATAATAATCAGATTTTTTAATCTTTGAAATCCTCCAACGTATTGAACGCTAGACAACAATATTGGAGACTCCCTTATTCGAAAGGAAAAATTATGAATGTTTGTCAAACTGACACTTAAGTAGCAGGGACATAATTGTGTGTGTGTTTGAATTTCGCGAGAAATGATCATCTTTCCAATTATTACAGTTATAAATTATCATATTTCTTTTTTATACAAAATAACTAAAACATTTGTAATGATATACTTGTATTTAAACTGTTTTCAAATATAACTTTCGTAATAAATACGTTTGGTTTCAATCCATCTGTTACCTTATCATAAAAAATAATGCTGCCAGCGATAATACTTTAGAGCAATCAGTCTTGCCAATTTACCTCTCATGCTTTGCGTAACCCTCCTCCCTACATTGAATGTGTGTGGACACGTCTAACGCGTCAGCACGGTATGTGGATTGGAAACTGTAGCCGATCATGATTTCCGGTTTCCAGCGCCTAGTTCAATGTGACAAACTTTTTTGCCGGAACTGTACATTTTGAAATATATAATGATTTTGAGACTTATATTCAACAGTAAAGTTTAATTTATAATAAAATTTTCTGTAATATTTCTGTAAATCTTTGTAATTAATTTCACATATCTAAACAAAAACAGTATTATACATCATAAATAAAAATATCTTTTATCTTTTATGAATGAAAAAAATAGATAAATTCGCTCTTTTTCAAAATAAACGATTGAAAAGTTTGCTAAAAGATCATTCTGATTATCCGATATGTTAATAAATGGAATGCTGACTGATAGCACAAGTTGCCGAAAATGGCGTCAGGTTGCGCATGCGCCATTGGCGGTGACTTGCACTGTTTTTTGGCTATATTTTCCGTTTTCAGTGGGCGAGCGAAACAAATGATTACATATTCGTGATCTTTTCATCGAGACGAATCCAAATATGTATATATTATTGGGAAATTTGTGATTCAACCAGTAAGTTTTCCTTGTTAGTCCTGTGGTGATGGGTACCACATAAAAAGATAATCCATTTACATTGGCTTATATGTTTATTAGAATGATAAATAAGATATATTTACAAAAAAGTTCATTGATGACGGTGAACATTCAGTACACATTTACGAGAAACAAGTTGGACAGATGATGTACTAGCTGTTTTCTCAACGATATGAGAGAAAGTTGAGAGTTAGAATCTTGGCAATGTTGCCAGGTGATTCAAGCTTCGGCAATGTTGCCAGAGGATAGCCACAGTACTCCCTCCCTAGTGATAACGTCCATATACTGCCGTGGAAAGGTGACTTGACGGCCAGAATGTGTTGTGTTGGTGACTGAAGATGGAGTGTGACTAGGTTGAGGTAGACTTTCCCTGGGTAATAGCAGGAGCAGCAGGTGGTGAAGCTGCAGGAGCAGATGGAGCAGGAAGTGGAGCTAGTTGTGATGCTGGAACTACTGGGGTTATTGAAGTGGTGCTCCTTGAACAGGAATTTGTTTTTTTAATACATGGGGCTGTGGAGCTTGTGTCTGTGGTAGTTGTTGTCATAGATGAGGAAGGCAGGTTTCAGTCTGTCGATGCTGACACTTTGTGTTCCTCTAGGTCAGCAGTTCTCAACCTTTTTTTTTCCCGGGCCACATACACTTGTTTGCTACATTAAGCGAGCTGCAACATGTTATATCAGCAGTCGGAAACCAGTTGGTGTCATGTGAAAAAATTTTGTGAGTGCATCAGGAAGGATTTAGCAAATTAGGAAAATTCTAATTTTTCCAAATTTAAAAAAATTTTTTAATATCAGAATTTTTATTTTTTTGCCTGTGGGATGGTAGTTACGATATCAGGGACTCTGAAATGTGAAATCCATTGGAAAAGGATGGTGTTGGCTATAGTTTCTGTTATGTCTTTGACAGGAATTGCTTCTGTACATCTTGAGAATCTATCTATCATAGTGAGAAGATATGAGTAACCCTGCGATGGAGGCAAGGGCCAACAATGTCCATATTGATGTGAGAGAATCGGGCTTTAACTGTATTATAAGAGGCTATGGTGCTGGATGTATGTTTTCCAAACCTTAATGCACTGGCAGGAATTACAAGACTTTGCCTAAACAGTAACGTCTCTTTTTAGAGATGGCCATATATATCGATGTTTCATCATGTCTACTGTTCCTTTGATGCCTGGATGTGAAAGGTTATGAACAGAATCAAAGGCCATTTTTCGAAAATTTGTAGTGAGGAATGATCAGAGTTTACTGGATGAAGTGTCACAAGTCAGTTCTTCTGTACCAGTCAGCAAGGTAATAGTTTGAAATTTTAGGCTATATCAGGGGTGTCCAACCTTTTGGCTTCCTCGGGCCACATTTGAAGAAAAAAATTGTCTCGGGCCACACATAAAATATACTAATTCTAACGATAGTTATTAAGCAAAAAAGTTAACAAAAATGTAGTAGTATAATAATCTTTGACTTCTTTTCATTCAGAAAATTTTTAAAAATCTTTGAGCAGGTCAACAAGCTTTAATCACTGAAATAAGAAATATTTTAGAAAATGGAAATAGGAACTGGATAGGTTTTTAATAATAAAAACTTCATTAATACAAATAAAACTTCATTAACTTCATTATTTATATAAAAAACTTCATTATTTTTTTATATATTTTTAGAACAAAAATAAAACAAATCTTTTTTTCTTTATTTGTGGGATATTTGATTGTTACGGCAAATTTCAAAAAATAAAAAAGAATAAGTACATAAAAATCTCAATGTTTTAAGGAAGTTTACGATTTTATGTTGATCCGCATTCATTACAGCAGTGGGCCACATGCAGCCCACGGGCTGCAGGTTGGACAGCCCTGGGCTACATGATGAGGACTGTTTAAGATGTAAAAGTTCTTCATCAGTAGCTTGTGCTTTGGCTATTTCTTCGAAATCTAGAGCAGAAGGAATACAGATTGAATTAATCCTCGTACAAATATCGGCTGAAATGTTGTCCTTCCCAGAAAGGTAACAAATATCTGTTGTGAATTGACTGATATAATCCAGGTGTCTAAGTTGGTGAGGAGTAGCCTTGTCAGAGTGTTGTCTGAAGACAAAAGTGAGGGGGGTTTGTGGTCTGTATAAATCACAAACCATCTACCTTCTAATATAAAACAAAAGTATTTAACCACAAAATAGGCTGCTAAAAGTTCTCTATTGTAGGTGCTGTATTTGATTTGGGATGAAGACAGTTTTTTGGAATAGAATCTGAGAGATTCTAAAATCTCTTTTCTTTTCTGGTGAAGTGAAGCTCCGATAGCAAAGTCAGATGAGTCAACCATGAGGATTAATGGCAGGTCAGGAGAAGGATGTGTGAGCAGGATGGCATTGTCCAAGTCTTCTTTCAGTTGCCAAAATGCCTCCTCTGCAGGTGTAGTCCACCAAATATTACATTTGTGCTTCTTTTTAGTGTTCTTGCAGAAATTGAAGAGAATTTGTTGGGTTTTGATGGTATTGGGTAAGGATCTTCTGTAATAGTTTATTAAGCCAAGAAATCGTCTCAGTTTCTCTACCATTTCTGGCTGTGGAAACTGTATTATGGCTTGCACTCTTCTGGCAAAGGATAGATACCCTCTTTATTAACTCAGTATCCCAGGAATGAAACTTTTGAGACACCAAAAACACATTTGGATAGATTGACGTTGATGCTGTGTTTGTGAGGTCAAAGAGGAGCATAACATGTTTCTTATGTTCTTCCTCCGATGATGAGATGACCAGAAGGTTGTCTACGTAAGAATATACAAAATCCAGTTCTCGTAAGATGGTATGGATGTACTGCTGGAAGGATTGATTGAGCTGCATTGCATAATCTGAATGGAAGTGTAATGAATTCAAAAAGTCCAAAAGGGGTAGTCACTGCTGTTTTTTTGAATATCTTGCAGTGCCACAGGAATGTGATGAAAAGCTCGAACAAGATCACTTTTAGTGAACACCATTTTTCCCTCTAGTTGGCTATTAAAATCCTGCAGGTGTGGAATAGGATAATGATCAAGAATGGTTATCACATTAAAAGGACGGTAGTCGCCACATGGACTCCAAGATATATCTTTTTGTTGGGAAAGATGTAAAGGGCTTAATCAGCAACTACTAAATGGTCAGCAGATTCCTAACTCTATCATATGCTGAAATTCCAGTTTAGTCTGGGCTAATTTGTCTGGAGTAAGACATCTGGGCTTTGCCGTGACAGGAGGACCTGTAGTTTCAATTTTGTGGAAGAAGTTCAGGTTAGTGGTTTGTTCGAATTGAGGGTTTTCTTTCAGGAACTTAGGAAACATAGACAAGATATCGGAGTATTTAAGACAAGGTGCAATGGTAAGCACTGTATGCTAATTTGTCATTCTAAACAGTCCTGCTACCAAGAGATTGGTTATTCAGTCAAACAAGCATTTGTTCTTGAAGTCCAAGAGTAAACCAAAATTTGCCAGAAAATCAGCACCAATTATAGACATTGAACATATGTGATGACAAAGGGCCAATAGAATGCTCGCCACAGGCCAATATCTATTCTCATTAGGTGTTCACCATAGGTATGAATTATTGATCTATTGCTGCAAATAATTGCCAACTAGATTTCCGATATTTGTCTTAAGGGGATGGTGGAATGACAGATATGTCCATCCCTGAATCTATTAGAAAACGAATGCCAGTCAATATGTCTGTAACGAAGAGGCGGCATGAATTGAAGTTGCCTGCACCACTTGCTGCAACAGGGTGCAGGCAGTTTAGTTTAATGGAGGCTATTCCTGTCTTTGTTCTTGTTTATGGAAATTGTATGATGGTGTGCATTTTTTGCTTCTTAAATTTATAATGGTACCAGCACACGTCGAACCTGCGGAAGTGTGGAGATCTGTTGTGTCTTGGGTTTGAATGTGAGCGAGAGTGGTGTTTGAGTGAATTGATGGTAGTGGTCAATTCAGCTAGTTGTTTTTCAACCCTACTTAACCTGTCTTGACCTTGGGATGTGGTTGGTCAGCAACTGTCTATTGTACAGGCGAACTGATAGTTCTGGCTGGTGATTTTTAGGATCTTGTGTGCCATGTTGGTTACTTTGTCTAAGTTTTCTTCACAGGTGGCCAGGATAGATCTGGCGTTAATAAACAAATGCTGTAAAAACATTGTGTGTAGGAAATTGTCATGTAATTGGGTGCCTGTGAGGGATTGCATTTCCCTTAACAGGGTTATCTCCCTTAATAAATCGCCTTTAGTAATCTCTTTCCATTCTTTTGATGTTTTTCCTTCAGCGATGTAGATTGTTTGTCACCCAGTTCTACTTTGGAGAGTAGTTTCTTTGCCTTCCGTTCTTCAGATTCCTCAAATTCTTGAATTAATCTTTTCTTTAGATGTGTGTGTGTGCCTTTTTTTGTGATGGTGATTTGCTTATGTGATCACTGGTTAATTTGGCTACTCAGTATCTATCGAAGCCAAGATATAATGATATTTGGTTAGTTCATTGGAGATATTAGCTGTAATAAATTGCGATTCTACTTGTAAAAACCACACACTGACGTTCTTTCTCCAAAAGGGTGGTAAAATTTGGCAGCTACTTTGGCAAGTTGAGCGGATGTTGAATTGAGGGTTGATTTATCTTCCATCATTGTGAATGATTTATAATTTGTTCGTATAATGATGTTAGTGTTAGATAAAATCAATACTTGGTTAAAGGGTTCATCCATAAACTACGTCACACTATTTTTAACACTTTTTTACCCCCTCCCTCCCCTTTGTCAGATAAGCACACAGGTCATGTTTGGTTCACCAATGTGGTGATGGGTACCACGTAAAAAGATAATCCATTTACATTGGCTTATACATTTATTAGAATTATAAATAAGATATGTTTACAAATAAGTTCATTGATGATGGTAAACATTAAATACACATTTTAGGATACTCAGTACACATTTACGAGAGACAAGTCAGACAGACGATGTACTAGTTTTTTCTCAACGATGTGAGAGAGAGAAAAGTGTTGAGAGTTAGAATCTCGGCAATGTTGCCAGGTGATTCAAGCTTTGGCAATGTTGCCAGAGCTTGAAGATAGTCCCAAGCCTTTCAGATTAGGGATACTCAACCTATACTATACAAACAGAATATGGATTTTTTGAAAAAGTTTCATAGAGAACTCACAAGCTTGAATGAAGAATTTACTATCAGGTCAACTATGTAAATTTTAGGTGACCAAATAAATTAAGTAAGAAAAAAGTCTAAATTTTTTATCAACAACAGTATATTCATATAAGATTCTGTTTAACTCAAGCACGATGGGTTCCATTTGTATATGATAAAAAAATATTAGGATAGATTCTTATAATAGTTATAATTTATTGAAAAATGTATATTATTTTTCAAATTCATTATATAAACATAAGAATTATTTTTATTTTTAGTTTTTCAAGGAAAAGAAAATAATACAAGATAGTGCTGATTTATTTCAATCACCATTTAAACATGATATTGACTTCAGTTACAAAAATAAAAAAAATTCTAAAATCACTACAAAAAATTCTAAAATTAAGAATAAAATTGTTAATAGAAATAAAAATTTTTCTCTTCATACTCTTCAAGATACTAGAATAAAAAAAAACTCCAAAAACAATGCAAAAGTGAATAAAACTGATAATAAAATTGTAGAAGATTATGTAGAACAATGTCCTATTGATTGGAGTGAAATTGAGAATTTTGAACTTATTGTTGAGAAGACATTTAAAGAAAGTTTAAAAATTGATGCATCTATAAAATGTATCAAGACTGTGAATGAAAAAATTGATTTTAATGTAAATAGTAAAGAAAATAAACCTAAAAATATAAATACAGAACTGAAAATTATAAAAAATGATGAAGGATTGCCTGAGTTTGAAGAAAAAATTTTTGATGATGATGATGAAATTGTAAATATAAAACATAGCAAAATTGGGAAAATAGGAAAAGATATTAAACAGAATTTTAATACAAAAAGTGAATTTACTTCTTCAACACTGAAAGAAATTCCAAGCCCAACTTTAGAAACTGTCAATTCAGTTAAACTAAAACCTAAATATGGCATAATAACAAGTACCCCAAATGTATCACCTACAAAATTTGATCATAAGATACCTTATAATCATGAATATTTAGTAAATCTTTCTTTGAAGTCATTAAATCAAAGTTTTGATTGTTCAGTTCTGGAAAGCACAAAGGCTAAATTACAAAACTTAATTAATAAAAATCATAATACTGAAAATTTGATATCACTTAAAGCAGAAAAATTGAATGATACAGTTTTCAAAACTCATGTTTTTAAAAATATTTTTGATAAAGATTATTCTGCCTTAATAGAAAATTCAAGCCTCTCTCAAAAAGAATCAAATTTTTCTGAAAGAAGGGATTTAATTTCAAAATCTCCAAATGAATATTCAAAGAATAAAATTGTTTTGCCTATTTCTTTGGCATCAGATTATTCAAAAATATTATGCAATTCATTTTCATCAAATTTTGAAAATAATAAGAATGAAGTAAATGACATTGCAAGCATTTCAGATGAAGACATTTTTTCCTCTTGTAGATTTCAGAAAATTACTTGCAGAAAAATTCCAGAATCTAAACTTAAGTGTAAAACAAATGAAACTGTAAATGAAAGTGATTTTAAGTATATTCAAAATTCTCATTTACAAAATGAGAAATTTTATTGTGATGATTTTTCCCCATTACAAAAATCATATAATGTGAATAACAGTTTTGAAGTCAAACAATATTCATCATGCTGTTTTAAATCTTACTGTGAATTTGTCTCTCTTGCACATAATTTATCAAATGGTATAAGTATTGAATCAAAAGCTGCTTCAAAATTTTCTGTGAGTATTCTTTTACATTTTATTAAATTATTATAAATTAGTTGAAAATGTGAATTATAAATATGGTAAAAGTCAATAGAATAAAATTATCTAAGAATCCCTTAGTATTATATTCTTTAAAATTTTATTTTAAAGAATATATATCATACATATATATTTATATACTGAATTTATCTAAGATTCAAGCACTGTTAACAGACTTTAAATTAAAATTAAAATTTTTTTTTTTTATTCAATAATAAAAATGTTTCAGTCATACTTAATTTGATCCTCTTCAGTTACTTTTCTTACAGTTTAGTCATTAATTCAATAATGTTTCAGTCATACTTAATTTGATCCTCTTCAGTTACTTTTCTTACAGTTTAGTCAGTACAAGAAAACATTCAAAAAAGAATAACATTAGAAATTGAATCTTAGATAAGTTAGAAGTTTAGAAGTAGTAGTTAAGCTAAAGACTTGAGTTATATGCTGAAAAAGTTTTTATATTCAACAATAAAAAAAAATTGGGAAATTTTTTAAATCCTAAAATTTGCTGGTTCAGTTGCACCTTTGATTAGATATACAATTTGCCATATTTATTTCTAACAATGTTATCATCATATTGATTCTCAACTTTTTTTTGTTAGAAATATGTGGATATATATGACTGTACATAAATTAATATCAAATATTTTTATAGATATTTAAATATTTGCTACTTCTCAAATATATATAGACTTCCTGTTAATTGGCCCCTATGAAATCAGAACTTAGGTTGGGTAGATGAATGACAGGTTAATTCAAAATGCATTCAAAATACCATTTGTAGGTTATAGCATTCGCAAATTTATTTCAACCTTTTACAAATTGATTTAATCCTTTTGCGAATATATTTAAACTTTTAGCAAATATATTTAAACCTTTTGCAAATGTTGCAATGGGAAATAAACGAACAGACTCATGCATTATAAGGTGTTGCTTTTCCATCAACTGTTTTGCATGAAGTTTAAATAAATTTGTTTAGCACAATCCTGGGAAGTAATATTAGATAAACTAAATGCAATGAGTTCTGGTAACTGATGTTCTTCCCGACGGCTTAGTATTTTCATAGCTTTAATTTTTATTTTAGAAAAAGCTTTCTCAATTGAATTGAGCATTGGAGAATAAGGTGGCAAAAATTTAATACTCATTTCGGAAGAATCCACGATATCTTCTTCTGCATGTGACTGGTGAATCCGAGCATTGTCCATGATCAATACACCATCTTCTGAGTCTTGGAGTTTCGTTTCGAATTCCCTGACAAACTCACAGAAGAGTTCTGCAGTTGTGGTTCTGGAAGATATAATTTTTGAGTGAACAATTCTTTGATTATTCAGTGCAACAATAAGTGTGATATTCCGTCCTCTGACAGTGGGAACAGTAATCACTGACCTAGTACCGATCTTCGAGTGAGCTTGAGATCGTCTGATGTGAAGATTAAATCTGCTTTCATCTATAAAAATGAGTTTTTCCCACTTTATAGTGACTGATTGATTGAAGCCACCTATGTATATATATATATATATAAGGCGCTTTAAATTTTATACCCAAAGTTGCAATGGGAAATAAACGAACAGACTCATGCATTATAAGGTGTTGCTTTTCCATCAACTGTTTTGCATGAAGTTTAAATAAATTTGCAAAAGGTTTAAATATATTTGCAAAAGGTTTAAATGTATTTTCAAATTGGTTAAATAAATTTGCAAAAGGTTGAAATAAATATGCAAATGCTATATATTAAAAAAATGTATGTTATATACCATATCTGTCAGTTTATAAGATGCAATTGTGTCTATATCTATTGGATTGTTTAGAAAGTAATTTTGTTTTTCCCACGAGTGGCATTAGTTGTATTTTTACCTGCCAATTTCATTCTAAGCCATATATCATTATTATAAATTTTGATAGCTGACATTTCAAGATATATTTATAAAAAACTTTTGTTATTCTGTGCAGTTGCTTTTTTTGCTATCATATCAAAAATGGAAAACAAAAAGGAGCATTTTCAGCATATTTTGCTTTTTTATTACCAAAAAGGTAAGAATGTTGTTCAAGTAAGAAAAAAGCTATATTAAGTATATGGAGAAGATGTGTTAACAGAATGCCAGTGCCAAAAGTGATTTGCAAAATTTTTTTTGACAATTTCGATATTAAAGATGCACCACATGTTGGAAAGTCTATTGAAGCTGATGATGACAAAATAAAGGCACCTGTTGAAGCAAATTGCCAAATAAAAACACGAGAAATTGTTACAAGATTGAATTTTTCAAATTTGACCATTCATGACAATTTGAAATGACTTAGTTTCATTTCAAAGTTTAATATTTGGGTTTCACATGTTTCAAAAAAAGATTTTCTGCATTGCATTGATATCTGTGATTTGCTGCTCAAATGTGAAGAAAATGATCCTTTCTGAAATGGATCATAACTGCTGATAAAAAAATGGATTGTTTACAACAAAGTTGAATGCAAGCGATCATGGAGCAGAAGAGATGAGCCAGTTCAAAGCACTCCGAAACCCAATATTCATCAAAAAAATGATGCTCTTTGTTTAGTGGGATTTCAAGGAAACTTTTTTTGAGCTTCTATCAAACAATTCCACAATTAATTTGGAAGTGTACTGCCACCAATTGGACATATTGAGTGATTCCATCAAACAGAAGAGGCCATTATTGCTTAACAAAAAATGCATAATGTTTCACCATGCTAATGCCAGATTTCATATAAGTTTGATGACTTGCCAGAAGCTGTTGCAGCTTTGATGGGATATGTTACCATACTCACCATGTTTACCAGTTCCGGTACCCTCCCATTATTATTTGTTCTGGTTTTTAAAGAATTTTTTTAGATGGCAAAACATTTAGTTCAAATGAACATGTCAAAAATCACTTGGTTCAATTTTTGCAAGCAAAGATCAGAAATTCTATGAACATGGAACCATGCTACTATCAGAAAGATGGCAAAATGTACTGGATCAAAATGGTCAATATATAATTAAATAAATATTCCAAATGTGATACTGCTTTGTTAGGCATATAACTAGAAAATGTTAAAAATAGACTCAGCACTTACAGTAATCCCGTAAAAAAGCATTTATTATTGCTTTCTAAGGAGTAATGCTTTCAACTAAACACTAGTCATCATCACTTTTGCCGATAGATCTACTTCTGGCCGGGCTAAATCTAGCCACGGGCCCTCCACGGCACTAGCCAGACAGTGCATAGACCGGCTCGGTTGTTAAAGCATAAACATTATAATACCAACTTCAAGGGAATTTATACTAAATAAATCTAAATTTTCAAGCCAAATTTAACCCTTGAAATTATAACGGAATAATTTAATGATTGGAAATAATTATTTCCAATCATTAGAATTGACAGCTAAATTATTAGCGCATATAAAATTAACAGCAAGCTAAATTAACAGCGCATATAAAATTATCCCCAACAACCATCATGACAATCCAAAATCAAAATTGCAACTATAAATACAAACAAAAATAGAATAAAATGTCCTTAGCAAACTGGTGTTCGCATATATAGCTTCCTGTTATGTACAAACTACTTCCTTAATGCAAATTTCCAAGCTTCCGATATCGCCTCTCTCTCCTTATCATTAATAACATTCTCCTTTTGGCTCTTCATATAGATGCTCATTTTTTCTGCCGTGCTAAGTTCTAATGGATCTTCTACTCTTCGTATCACTTTGGCTCCCATCCAATTAATGCTGATGTCATTTTCAAAGGCCCTTCGTGCCAGCGCAGTGGTCAATTTACCTTGTTTAATATCTCGATTCTGTCGTTGAGGCTTCTCCTTGTGGCCCCTATGTACACTTTGTTACTGTCGGTGCTCAAACTCAAATTGCTTTGTGAACTAAATGTGCAATTTGAAAAAATATGAATGCAATGAGCATATTTTTACAAGTATAAGAAAGTGATGTATTTGTAATACATAGGCAGTGCTGCATAACCTAGCTAATCATTGTGTTTTAGAGCAGTGGCCTCAAACTTGTGGCCTGCAAGCTGCATCCAGCCTTCAAAGCAATTTTGTATGGCCCGTGAAGAAGTTTTAGTTATTTATTTAAATACACGGTTATTCAAAATGATGGACCCAATTTAATTAATTTGTGTTTCATGAAATATAAAGTGGATATAAACAGTCTACATACCGAAGGAAAGAGGAAGTTCCAAAGTTTTGTTTACCACCGCTTGGATGGTGATAGTTGCGTAAACAGCCGCTAGGGGACTCGCGCCAATAGGCAGGCATTTTGTGTCACTGTCAGTTGTGAGCAAGGTATATAGATATAAGGTAGAGCCACTTGGCTGCGCGAGAAACGGCTTCTGCATATTATTAATCTGAAGCTTAATCTATTATTTATTTAGTTAAATCTTTGCTTGGGAACAGATCTATAACACACACACACACACACACACACACACACACACACACACACACAGAACACACACACACACACACACACACACACACACACACACACACACACACACCACACACACACACACACACACACTACACACACACACACACGTACACACACACACACACGTACACACACACACACACACACACACACACACACACACGTACACACACACACGTACACACACACACACACACACACACACACACACACCACACACACACGCACACACACACACACACACACACACACACACACACACACACACACACCAGGCTCTTGTAAAAAACAATATACGTATTGTCTGTCCACGAAAGCCGCGCCTAGCTAAGGTGGATTAAAATATATATGTGTGTGTATGTTATAGATCTGTGTAATATATATTATATATATATATATATATATGCATGTTTACATGCATGCATGCATTTATTTCATTAAATTTAAGTTTTACATTATAAAATTACTTTTTTAAAGCAATTCGGTGAAAGGAATCTTCGAGTAGATGTTGCAGAAGGCAAACGAGAAAAGGGAGGATTTTCAAATCGAGGCACAGGAGGAGGTGAGATAAATTAATAAAGTTGAAACTTGATATTCAAAGATTATTTATCTTGTAATATCATAATGATAAATGATACTTTAATGAAATTAATAATTATGATAAATAAAATTTGCACATGAAAAATTGAAATGAAATTGTATTTCTTTCTTAATGTGCTCATGAATCATCTGTTTTTCAAAGTGTGTTTTATATAGTTGGTTAATTTTAACTCACTTTGATTTAGTAATGAATTCAAAACAATATATATAGTAATACCTCGCATAGTCCGGTTAATTAGTTCCTCTTTCTTACTGGACTATTTGAAGTATGTAATCTATGGGAAAAGTTATAATTGGTTCCAAGAAATTTTTGATTTGCTCATATATTTTTTAAATCATAAATTCTTACATTAATAATTATTTCTTTTTGCATTAAATTTTAAAATCTTTATGAAAGATTTATAATAGACAGCAGAAAGTGGGTCCGAGCCCATGAAGACATACAGATAAAGAGGCCTTGCTTAGCAGATGAACGCACTCACTTTCTCCAAGTAGGTCGCTTGGCACTCTGCGTAAGACTGAACAATTCAACAAGAGACTAGAAGTGTCTGGTGGTGGCCAACCGGCAAGATCGTTTTGGTTGCTCACGAGTCACTACCTACTTGAAAAGGTGCAGTTCATGAAAAATTAATATGATTAATAAAACAAGATGAATAAATTTAATGTTTTATTGTAAATAAATGAACAAAAAATTTTAACTCAAAGATCTTTTTTAATCAAAAAAATGTAAAATTGACTTCTGCACGATTTTCTTTTGTTTCCGTTTTTCTTATATCTCTCTGTAGCATCGAATTGAATTTATATTAACAAACATTAAGATAAATTTGGCAACACTAAAGCAGCCGCCTGCTTTAGCTTGTCAAATAGTTTTTATTCGAATCATAAGTATTATGTAGCAATCATATGTTTCGTATTTATTCTAAAAAATAAAGTAAATAAAAAATTTTTTATTAACAATTACAATCAGGACTATAGTGAAGCCCGGACTATTTGAAACCAGACTATACGAGATATTGCTGTAATTATTCTGAATTTAGTTTTTTCATTTAATCATAATAGAGGAAAACTTTTCTGATGAACTCTTTTTTGAAGATCTGAATTGTTTGGGATTATGCATGATTCAGAAATTTAAATTTTTCAGATATATAAGGTTTTTTTAAGATATTTTCAATGCCTTTAAATTGTAAAAGATTTTTGAGTAGTAGCATTACAAATGTGTATAATTATACATATTTGTAATGTGTATAATTACACATTACAAATATGTATAATTATACACATTTGTAATGCTAAATAAATACATATTTGTAATGTGTAAATGTGTATAATTATACATATTTGTAATGCTACTATTCAAAAATTCAGCTTCTTAATGATAACAGTTATTTAAAACTGTTTCTGAAACTTAACTTTTCTGAGGATTCCTTTTTAAGGAAAAAGAAATTTGTGGACTTCCAATGTTGAATTATTTTATTTTTCAGTACATACAAACAAAACTAATGTATACAATAAATTAGAATCTCATATATATTTTTCCATATCGTTAAATATATTCCTTATTAATTTTTTTTTATTTAAAGTTATTACTGAAATGATTTCTGTAGAAAGCTCTTGGATCCTTAGTTTTATTATATCAAGATGAAGAAAACCAGTGTAGATTAGGCTAGCTTTTGGCAAAATTTATAGCATCTGCATTATTTCTGAAGAAGTCTTTGAATTCTTGTTAAGGAAGTAAGCTGGAAGGATGTGTATATACAATAAATATAGCAACTAAGTTTATAAAGACGATATAAGACAGAATCTATTTTATAAGAAATTATATTTGCAGCTATGTTAATCTTTTTTTCATCAGTATTTGTAGAACCATTAATGTTATTCTAATCAGGTTTTTAATAATGTCAGAATATATTCATTCACATTTAAAAGAACCTTTTCTGTTCTATAGTATAGTTTGTATTTCATTTTAAAAGTTATCAACAATCTCTGTATCTTGATAGTTCAGCATTCTTGCTGAATTGCTATTAAAATGTTAAGTTTTACTGATTCTATTATATGAAGTTAGCTTATTCCTGTGCTATGTCAAAAACATTTCTGGGTTGAACACCCATCGATCACGATCGATGGGTGGGTTGATTTCTGGTTGATCTCTTGTTTATTCCTTTCAAATTGATTCCTTCTTACAAGTTTAATTAAAATTGAAAACAATAATTTATTTTTCATTATTTTGTATTATTTTTTAATTCTCTTTAACTGTATTGCTATTGTTTATTTATTTTTTGTTAAAATTGTCAAATCAGGAATTTTCTTATCATTTGGAAGTATACACATGGAAAGTTTCTAATATTAATTGATATAGTGTAAAAATTTCTGTTCTGTTTCGGGTTAACATACTTGTCAAAATCCGCTTTTTCAAATATGAACGTCATAAAAAATCAAGAAACCAAATGATCATTTGGATGATTGTCTGTGATTGGCCACTTCTTCATATCAACTGACGATGAAAATATTGCACTCCAAACAATGCCAAATTTTACATTAACTTTTTTTTTAATTAACCAGCATTTCCTTAACCTTATGAGTTTGTAAACAATCTGTTGTCTTTTCTAACTTTGGTTTTCCAAAATAGAGAAACAAATATTTTATTTCAATATATTATTTTATTTATTGAATTAAAATAATTAAAAGTGATGAATAAATTTTTAAATGCACAGATAAAGTTTTTAGGGCTGGGAGAGTGAGTTCTCCAAAGTGAGTGAGTGCACTGAACTGCATAGTTGTACGTAATCAAATATCAACTTATGAGAACATTATTTATATAAGAGAGTAGATCGCCTAATAACTTAATATAGAAAAGTAGCTTGCATAGTAAAAAAGAATACCCCTGCTGTATAAAATAAATGTTACACTAATAGAATTGCTTAAGTTCTTTCATTTTCTAAAAAAGATCAAAGTCTTATAAACTTATGTCTGTTGAGCAGAAAAATTTGCTATTATTTCTATTGCCATTATACAGTATTGCTACTCTGCTGTGAAACTGATAGCAGTGGTATTGTCAATAAGTATCATATGACCCTTACATACAATTAAAGGTTCTAATTGCCTCATATTAGATATTTTATGAACTATTGTTTTTTAACTTCATATTGATAAAATATAAAATTGTTAAATTCAAAAGACATTTTGGATATCAATTTTTAAATATGCTTTAAAATTTAATTTTAAATGGTCAGTGATTCGTAAGCACTTTAAATTTTAAATTTTGATCATTTAAAAGCAAATTTAAATATGCTTTAAAATTTATTTTTAAATATTCCACAATTTACAAGTATTTTTAAATTGTCAAAAGCCCTCAAAATATTTTGAAAGCTTATGAATTTTGATTATTTATTAAGTTTATAGTAAGAAAGAACTTACATTTATTTTTAATGTAATAATTTTAAGGTATTTCATATTAAAGTATTATTTTTTTTGACAATTTGAAATCACCCAGAAACATCAAAAAATATTATTATTTAAATTTAATTTATGTTTAAATTAGGGTTTGGCAATAAACGCTTTGGTGAAAGAGGTCGAGGAGGAGGATTTCGTGGTGGATTTGGTGACCGAGAAAGAGGTAGTTTTCCTGAAAGAGATTTTGATAGAGGGCAGCGAGGAGGTAATTTTTCAGGCAGGTCAGGACCACCTGCAAGAAAATCTTATGCAGTTGAAGAGTTCAAAGATGTTACTGCAGGTATAAAAAAAATTATTAAATAGTTTAGAAAAACGAATTTTATTTATTTTATATTAATTATTATATACACTTAATATCTAATGTAATAAATTTAGATGAAGGTGGACACAGACCTAGATTGAAACTTTTACCCAGAACTGTTTCTGCCCCTGTTAATGATGTAGCAGAAACATCTGATAGAGAGAGTATCTTTGGAGGTGCTCGACCTAGAGATGAAAAACAATATGAAGAAAAGAGAAGAAAAGAATCTGAAGGAAAAGGTTGATTTTTACATAATTTTCCATTATTTATTTACTGAGATTATAAAAGTAATTATTTACTTATTTTTATTAGTTATATTTATTTTAATCTTTAGATAAATCAAATAAAAGATAAGTAAAAAAATATTGATAGATAAATTAATAAAAGTCATAGCTTTAACTACAGTTGATTCTTGTTATTTGTGGAGTTATGTTCTGTAAATTCTTTGTGAATACTGAACCTTTGTGCCTATGGGAAATATAGTTCCTGCAAACCTTTCTTCCCAATACTTCCATTTTTGCTTTATGTGAGTTTTTCTGTTTAAAGATACCTTATTTAATGAGCATTACAATATGTACAGTGTACAATACTATATATATATATAGTATTATAATTACAGTAATCATCATTTAATTTTTTAAAACACTAACTAAGTAATAAATAAAATCTTATTTTTGATGAATAGTTGTTTGATATGGCAGCTGACATATTGTCTTCCTTAACTACGTTGAAAAACTGCGTCAGCCTTGTCTGTGTTGCTTTTTGCCTCAGATCTTCTAAAATCTTGGTGTAAGGATCAAATGCACAGGAAAATAGGAGCCTAAATTTGAGGCTGCGTACAACCATAGGGTCACTTTCTTCTGTGAGACTTGTGGTTGATATGAACAGGCTTTTGGCCTGTGGTCTGTGGAGTGAGCAAATACAGGAAATGAGACTTTTCTGGCAGAACATACAGGGACTACTATTGGTAACAAATAACTTCCTTTACTAGAGAGAAAGAGTGGGCTTTCATTGGTAACAATAATTTTTACCCTCAGCAGTAGTCCACAAATAAGTGTGAAAGTGCCGCAGAAATTGATTTTGTGGTTACAAATAAATTTTCACAAATAGTCGAATTTGCAAATAGGGAATTTGTGAATAATGAGAATCGACTGTATTTAAGAATACTGTTGTGATTGACGTTATTATTCTTTAGATATTAAACAAAATAAAATTAGGAAAAATTTTAATTCTTTAAATATCTGAAATATTTCTAAATAAATCTGTAATTAATTGATTATAAATTCTAAAACTAATTAAGACTTTTTATTTTGTGACTGTTAGTTACTTTTATACATTCTATAAAAATAATATAAAATGCAGTATATTTCTGATTACCTGAGATTAATTGGCAACATAGATAATCTGCAACTTGGAAGTGATGCTTAATTATTGATGGTGCATCATAGATGTGATAGCTGAAATATTTTTAAATGCTCCAGATTCATTATTTTATTAAATTTTAGAGAATTGGTGATCAAAATTGGAATCAAATTAAAATTACAAATGTTGCAATAATTTGTTGCTGCAAATAAACAAATTTCTTATGTCCTTTTTCAATAACTAAAAGAACATTGAATATATATATGTATGCAGTTTACTTATTTTTTAATATTGCATGCATATTGTCTGTAATACAAATTTTTTGAATATTCTGACTTATGTAAAGCTTATCTAAAAACATTATGTTAATTGGATTTACAGAAGTCATTTATGCAAATCCAATTAACATAAATCCCAATAAATTGAGTAAATTTAAAAACATTTTATTCCATATATTGGGTTAACCAAAAAGTTTGTTTGGTTTTTAAGTAAAAATAAAAGATACATTTTTCATTTTCACCAATAACTTTATTGAACAACATATTCATTTTGTTCCACTACCTTCTGCCATCTTTCAGGACACTTCATAATTCCATCTTCCCAAAACTTTTTAATTTTTTGAGCAAAAAACTGTTCCAGGTGCCTTTTGCAGTCTTCCTGGGAATTGAAATTTTTTCCATTAAGAGAATTTTATAAAGACCAAAATAAATAGAGATCCAAAGGTGCAATGTTCCTAAATGACTTGACCAACATATCTGAAATAAATATTTTATATTTGTATACTGACAAAAATTTTAAAAAAGCAATCAAAAATTAAGGATTAATCTTTGAAAAAGGCTATTTAAACAAACTAAAAAGCATTTAAGGCATCAATATTAAGTTGACTGATAAATATGATGTAAACTGTAGTTAATCAAGGCATAAAGACTTCTAATTTAAATAATTTTTTATTCTTTAATAATAATAATTGTTTATTGTAAAAATAAAATATTTAAAGTCATTAATTAAGATAAATTAAATCTAATCGAGATTGAATATTCCTAATCCAAAATGTTTGGGACTGACAATGTTTTGGATTTTGAAATATTATGATATGGTGAAGTTGAAGAGAAGTGAAAAAAAAATTTCTGTCAATCTTTTTGATATTTTTAATGATATATAAACAACACAGCAGAAAATAAGTAATTACAGACATCTTGCACTGACAATGTTTGCCAATTTATTGAATCATGACAGTGTATCTCAGCTGTGTTTGCACTATTGCATCATCATTCACAGCACAAACAATGAAGTCATAGTCCTATTCCAAAAGATTTCTACTATGAAAGCAGTTACAGATTTTGGTTACTCAATCTTAATAAAAAGTATAATTTTAAAAGAACTGATAAGCACATTATGCCATCTATTAACGAAAAAGTGTAAAGTTTCAAGGTCATTAAAATTAAATTCTTTTAGTTTTTTTTCTTTTAAAGGTGGTTTAAAAACTACTTTCATGCAAAATTAAAAGTTTATAAACTCACCAGTTAAGAATTGGAATAAATTCTTATAATATTTTAAAAAAAGAAAGAGAATACTTATTACATTTTGAATTTCTTTTTAATTTAGAAATGAATATAAATAACAGATTATAGATGAATTATTTTCAGGATGATTATTTTTATAGTTTTAACAGATTTTATTTTTCTTATTATTTTTAGATGAATGAACAGAAGTATGAATAAAAATCCTAATACAGATCATAACGTAAGCATTTGTATTTAGCAGTTATTTTTACAAATAAATCAATAATTATATGATGAACAGGAACAGTTATTTCTAGTAATTTAATATTTTTAATCTTATAAATATCATCCATAACTTAAACAATTTTATCCTTTTTTGAAGTTTTATTGCAGTGTATAATACTGTCAGTTATTTAGTAATATATTGATCTATTCTTCAGTTATTGAATTGTGAATATTTCAGAGAGAAAAATTTTTCATGAATAATAGTAACTGTGAAAATATTGAAATATAAATATATGAAATATACATAATATATATAAATATTATAATAGAATTGACAATTATGATTTGTAAATTGATGAACATATTTTTTTTTTTTTTTTTTTTTTTTTTTTAGCCGAAACTTTGCACGCTGCCCGATTAATTTTTTTTTTTTTTTTTTTTTTCTGATTATTTCACATTATACAGAATTGTCCAATATCTTAGCTTCATTCCATAATGCCTTCTTAATATTGTGATTATATGCTTCTTCGCACAAGGTAATAATGAATAATGTTCTTGTACTTTGTATTACCTATTCTTTTAGTTGTCTATGGTAATGCCTACATAATTTATATTATTTGTTTCCTGATGAGAATACTATAATCTTTGGATCATTTTTCTGCTCATGATTCCAATTATCATCATTTATTTATTCATTTTCAATGAATTACATCATCAGTATCATGTTCATATCCTGAGGAAATGAAGAATATTCAGAGAAAAGAACACATAAATACTATTGATCAAATGATGCCATACATTCCTATATACAATGCATTATACAATTTTTCAAAAGCCATTCTTTTTTCATATTATATATATATATTTCTTATCCTCTCAAACCTATACTGCCTCAGATCACTTGCTTTCATCAGCTTTTCTAGGCCTCTCTTTTCCATTTAATATCTGTACATTATATACTTGCTTTATTAGTTCCTCTTTGCACATTCACTCCATATGACCAAACCACATTGGAGTCAACTTATATACTAATATAACCATGGCCCTTTTAAATTCATTTGGATCATAACCAAACCTTGTTATTCTAGTTATGCCCTTCAAATTTTTTATCTGAACTGCGCTCAGTATCTTGTACTGCCATACCAAGATTTCTACTTTCACAAATCACTGTTGGAACAAGATTACTTTCAAACATAGCTACCCTATTACTCTTCAGCAGATTCTTATTCATAGTATATCTGTCAAATGCATTTTAATTCATTGATTCTCTCTACAATTTCATTGTCAATTATATTCTCTAATATATTTCTCATGTGACAAGATAAATGTGTTACATTTACCTACCCAGATTATATTATTCAACTTTATGCTCTTACCTCTCTCAAATACAAGAATCTGTGTCTTTCTTGGATATATTCTCATCTGCTGCTTCTTACACATTTCATTGAACTGTTCAAAATGCTCTCATAATATTCACTCTCAGACAACATAAGTTTTATTGACATATAATACAAAATACACTCTTTAATCATCCACTTTCACATTTAATTCATTCATAGATACTTTTCTAACATATGCATCTATATACAAATTAAACAACAATTGGAACATCATAATCACTGTCTTACCTCTTTCTCAACTTAAAACCCATTTTGGCATGCTTTCATTCACTCTCCCCTTTTGCCTGACAGTCTCAAGAAACTGTTCCTTCATGATATATTTTTCAGTATTCTTCCCAGTTTACTCCATGTTATAATGTCTTTTCTAGATCCACAAAATACCCCTTCCTAAAGTGAGATACTTCTCTCTTTTGCCTTACAGTCTCAAGAAACTGTTTCTTCATGATATATTTTTCAGTATTCTTCCCAGTTTACTTCATGTTATAATGTCTTTTCTAGATCCACAAAATACCCCTTCCTAAAGTGAGATACTTCTTCGCATTCATATATCAAAAAAAATCTGATTCACACAATCTTTTCCATTCCTGAAATCATATTGCATATCCCATATACTATTATAATTGAAATAATAATAATAGTCGTTATTATTAGTCTTTCGATCACAATCTTTCCAATCATCTTCCCAACCAAACTCAGCAGACTTGTATCCTTGTAATTTTTACACTTATTACTATTACCTCTTCATTTGCAAAGAAAACCATCACTGTCTTAGTACAATGATTCTCAATACCTTAACATTCATCCAGCATAGTTTTCATAGACGCTTTCATCCACTTTACAAAAGTCTTTCCACATATTATATTTCAGCATGATCCCATCCATATAAGAGTTCTTGCCTCACTTCAATGTATTAATTATATTCAAACCATTTCCAAACTGATTTACTTGCAGATTCTTATTCACCCATTACACCTATCTTTCCTTTTCATTCTCATCCATTTATACTTTAAAATCTCATGGGAATATTCTTGCAATCTGTTACCTACTTTAGATTCATCCCAATCCTGCCAAACTTATCCTTCAGACTACACATGTCCTACCTTGACCCCTCTTTTATTTCATATATTTACAGAAAAATCTTATTTTTTCCTTCAAAGTCTTCTGCAGCTTTTCATCTTTTTTTCTTTCACTACTGCACACACACTGAAACCTTTTCATTCACACTCCCATTTAACATTACTGAATTTTCTCTCTTTTTCTTTGTCACAGCATGTGCCTCCTAGGTATATCATTCTAGAACAAGGGTGTCAAACTCAAAGGCTAACATGGGCCAAAATAAAAAGATTTGAGTTTCAGTCAATGAAAATAGCGTAGTGTCGACTTTTTCATTGACAGTGACTTATATTTTTCTTTAAAATGCCATTCGCGATAGAAAAAATATATATATTGCATATCGTACGTGTTATAGAGAGATAAATATCTGAAAAATGATTAAAGTATTTAAGACAGTATAACCTCAGAAAGTTATTTTGAAAAATAAATAAATAAAATAATATTAAATCACTAAAACATAGTTTAAAAGAGCAATTTAAATATTTTTCAGGTTTAATAAAGTGACCAAATTTTTTGAATTTCAACCCAGGACGTTCTAGATATTGGAAGTAAAGGGACAAAGTCCAAAAAACTTTTTAAATTATGAAAAAAATAAATTATTAAAAAATTTGCAAAAAGAAAACAGGAAGAGATAAACAAACAATACATTTTACTATTACTTTTTCTTCAGACTGACACTTCCATATTGGTTTTTTTATAGTGACCATATTTTATGTATAGTAAAGGTTGGTTGGTTACATAGGTTAAGCCGCCCTATCTCACGAGAGTTATACTGTATTTGGCTGCGGCCACTTATAGACCCCATTAAAGGCTGGTCTACACCCATGATGTGGTCAACCGGATGGTTGAAGGTGGGGTTCAAACTGGAAATGTGGGACCGGCGGCCACTTATAGAGCCCATTAAAGGCTGGCCAACACCCATGATGTGGTCAACCGGATGGTTGAAGGTGGGGTTCAAACTGGAAATGTGGGACCAGGATTTGAACCCGGATCCTCCAGTTTAGTAAACTACAGCTTTACCACGCGGCCATCCCACCGACTGTAAAAGTTAGGAAGTAGAATTCTTCAGAAACTAATTTTTTTAAATTAAATCTATTTAATCTTTTTTTTTTAATTTTTAATATGAACTGTTTACTTATAGGTAAAAAACGGGACCATCCGAGACATTTTATTCAAAATCTGGACATTTTTTCAAGCCGGAAAGAAGACTCAAAAACCTGGACTGTCTCGGCTAATCCGGGACGTCTGATCACTTTAGTTTTAATCCATCTGCTCTCAAATTTATAGCCGATGTACATCGATGTTCTTTTAACAGAAACTTCCTCAATGACTGTTCATTTTTGTAACGGATAATTCCAGTAAATTTTTTATGATAATTGTTATTGGGCAATGGAAAATTTCGTTCAAAACAAGTTAATTTCTGTTCAATGTTGCTCCACTGTTTAAAGTTAAACCCGTTTTAAATAAATACGTGTGGGAAGATCCATTAGAATTGTTTCGAAACTAAAATATAAAATTACTGGTAAACATCGTCAAGAAACATTACATAGATTTATAGGATTAAGAATTTAATATTAAAATATAATTATGAGCGTGACATAATTTGTTTTCATCGTTAAGAAGCGGAATTAACTCATCGTTGACCTCTTTACAACATTTTTATAAATTTTCGTAATAAATAATCGACCATAAAAATTAATTCCGTTGTATAAATATTTATTGACATATTTTTCGGTTAAAAATCTTTTTTTTAAAGATTGTTTACAATCAAAGATTACGCAAATTGTTAGAAAGAGAAATCTTGTCAATTTTTTTGAAAGCTGCGTTAAAAGCTCTTAAAAATGACATCTTGAGACTTTTAGAGTGTAAAACTTGGTTTAATAAAAAAAATTCCGTTTCAATGAAAGATGAAAGAGTTCTTTTTTCCTCGTATTCTTCAGAGATTGCGAGTTTCTCAATAGATTTACATCAAACGAAATCTGTATTTTCAAAAGAAAATCGAAATTCTCTTAAATTTTTATCTAGTTATAAAAAGGAAATATAAAAAAAATAAACAAAAAGTTGATAAGTTTGATGACTGAGAAGTTCTATTTTAGTGTGTAGTTTTCTTTTAAATTTTTGTTTTCAAATAGATTTGAATAAATTTCTCTAAAATTTCAAATCGAATTCTTGTCTTCCAAAACTGCGGATATTCCGAAATTTATTTCTGTCTGGGTTTATTCCTTATTTGTTGTATAATAAGTCCATTTTCTATTTTTTCGATCCTATAAAAGTATGATTTATGTACAAATTCAATTCCCATGTCGGAAAGAGATAGTAAACCTTGAGATTTGGGTTCGAATCCAAGTTTATAACAAAATTTTCATCGTGGGTTTTTAAGTTATAAATACAAATCGTATATATTAATAAGGAAACTGGCTGGCTAGCTGGATAGCTCTTTTGCACTTTGAATCACTGTATCGATTCCTATAAATAGGATATCATTAGAAAGATCGGATTTCTGCGGTAGCAAAAATTTATCGTTGTTTTTAATAATTTAAAAATTAAAATAATATTGTAATTACTCTGAAAAAAACAAAATTCGTAGGTGGCGTTATAACTTAATAATGGCCGCCGTCTGATGTTTTCGTATGCGTATGCAGAAGTTTTTTAATGATACTCCAAGTTTATAAGATTAATTCGGAAGTTTTTCACTCATTTATATGACGGGTAATGTCTAGTATTTATAAATATATCAATTATTAGTGTTTAATGTTAGATTTCCTCGTCCAATTTAGTTTTTTAAAACTTAAATACAGGTATAATTAATGAACATTAATTAAAAAGTTTTTCTTCTTACTCTCCTTTCTTTCTTAAAATTATGAAAAATATAAGCAATCAAGTCATACTGAATTTCATTTTCCTTATAATTAAAAAATAAAATATATAAAATATTATTAATTATAGTTTTAGGACACGAAAATATCTTTGCGAAATTCTTTGGTAGCCTTGAGTGATTTTCTATAAGACTATTTTTAAATCGAAATTTTTGAATTTTTGATAAGCAATGATTAAGTAAGCGATAAACGTCCTTCGATAGATTCGACTTATCATTATTATTTCTTTGAATATTTAATTAGCTTTAATGAAAATTATGCAAAATCCACAAGAAGAAACCTTCTAATACTCAATGTGGGAATTAAATCAGGTTAATTCTAATAACTACAGGCTTATTTTAAAGTTATGAATGGAGGTGCAGTTTACCATTCAGAAATTTAAATCCAAAAATATAATTAGATTTAAACAAAATTTATCATATAAATAAATATTATTTAATATAAATGTTCATTAATCATAATCTAATGTTAAATTAAATTTTGTGTGCGCCATTTTGAAAAAATGGCGTCCATAAAATATGCAAATCTCAAGGTTTTTCTTGAGATTTGAAATACTATTTAGTTAGATTTAAGTCTGAACATTCTGAATTTATTCATCACAATAAATAAACCGAGTAAAGTATGAACACATCAAGTAGTATATTAAGAAATATCCTAACGATTTTCAAAAAAATAAATTTAATGAGTGGGATCGACCATATCCTATATTTATCTTCTCTCGTAAAATTTTAAGTAGAAACATCATCTTCAAAGTTGTCTTATTTGAAATTTTCTATTGGAATAAAAGGGACATCTAGCTGAAAACACTCCATTTATTAAATTTATTTTTAAAATTTATGCTTTCTAATCCTCTCATTCTTTTTATACTTATGATGCAATACGATGTAAATAGATTTTAATGTCATTAAAGTATACCTACTACCAATAAAATTTTAATTCTTTTAAATTAAATAACTTTCAGCACTTAAAATGCAATTTTGTCCATCAACAATAATAATTTTAGCTCAGCAACAGATTATAATGACTTGTGATATCTATTGATATTTTCCACTGAAGGAAATTTCTCTTTGACATAGATTACAGGGGACGTAAACTTTTTGTAGAAAGTAGATATTGTATTGAAATCATATATTGAGCGAAGGTATAACATAATACTCTGAAAGAGTATAATAAAGTTTTCTTTTCAAGTTTTTAATTTTTAAATTCTGATTTTTTTTCTAAATATTGATAAAACTTGACTACTACTCATTCACTGGTGATAATGTAATTAATATTTAAATATATAATTGTATTAAATAGATTAACAAGCAGTTCTGGAAAGAATTAATTGTTAATTTTTCGAGCATCTGTATTTTTTGGGATGATTAAAGATATATTTTTAAATATCATCAATCTGAACTAGAATTGAGAATGTACTATTTGATAGTCCAACTCATTATCCATTGAAAGAAACCTTAAAATTTGAATGACCGCCATTTTTAAATATGTTAAAGCTACAGGATTAATTAATCTTATTTCAAGATCGACTTTAATGACCCGATGAGTTTACTGAACTTCATAAAAATCAATCAAATGGTTGAAACACTATTAGAGAGAAACCTAAGAAGTTTTAAATGTCCATTTTAAAATGGTTGTTGATGATTTATCAATTTTTATGGCTTGACTAGAATGTTAAATTTTATAAAATCCATTAATTTGTTCGAAATAGAGTATACTATAGCTCGAAAGTTTAATTGTCTGTCATTTTCAAATGGTTCTATCTGTAAAATTAAAACATGTGGCACGAAGGTCACCTTCAATAGCAGAAAATTATTACAAAATTTCATTAAAATTTACTAATTAGATAATTAGTAAACTAATTAAGGTGAAATTAGTAAATTAATAAGTTATCAATGAAGACACACGGAAAACAGCAAGGTAAAGATATGAAAAAATGATTAAAAAGAAAATATTTTCGATGAACAGCATTGAGAGAGATTAAAATTTTCATTATTCATGGTATGAAATTTTTAATTTTATAATATTTTATTGTTATGTTATTATTATTAAACTCGAATGAAATATTGTTTATTATGGGCTTTATCATTTATTATGATTCAGTTAGGCAGTTATTCGATTCTTCCCGAAAGTATTTTTCCATATATAAGAAGAAACTCTAGATAGGTTAACATATATATATATATATATAACCAATACGTGTTTGCAATAAAATTTTGTTCGTATCTGTATCGACAAAAAATATCAATATTCTTTCCTTGTTAAACATGCCTCGGAGCCCAAAAAAATATTGTTCCATTTTCTGTTTGTACGGTAACGGAATTCAAATTAGATATATCAAACATCGATACCAGAATTAAATTTATCTATTTTTGGAGTAAATTTTTAGTTACGCTAAATTTTTATTATATAATTTCGTTTAGACTTTTGTTAGATAAACAAGCCACCAAAATATATCGTGTGATAAGCGAGAATCAATATATAGGAATATATTGATGGCTTTATATTAACCATACCACAGTATGTCAATGCTATGTCACTCATCATTATTAATGTAAACACTCGATTGAGTTCAATGTTTTAGCAGGCGGCAGAGTCATTCTAGCACAGTTGCTGCGAAATAAGCAGCAGCGTGTAAAAAACTTTTAATATGCAAATTATTTTTTGTTTGAATTTACTGGTTCGAAAAACTATTAGAAAATTCTTTTTATGATATAATAAAAGGGCATTGTACTGTTTCTGTCGAATGTTAAAGCGATAGAATCAGTTATAGTTTTATATCATCATATATATTATTAAGAAAATACGTGGCTGGATGTTCCTTTTTCTGTCAAACACTTTATTGATTTTTTTAAATAGGGCTTTGTTAGAAAGATCTAATGATTCTAATCTATGGATTATGCGACAGCCAAAATTATTTATCGTTATTAATAATTTAAAAATTAAGGAATAAAAATTAAATTAAAATTGTAATTTCTTTTAAAAAAGACAAAACCGCAGGTGGCGCTATAACTTAATAATGGCTGCATCTAATGATTCCGTTTGTGAGTTCGAGAAGTTACTCCAATGTTATAAGATTAAATCACAAGATTTCTCTCATTTATATGAGCGAATAATGTCTAATATATATTAATAGGGAAACGTGGCTGGATATCCTTTTGGCAGTCGAATCACTGTACCGATTCCTATAATTAAGATATTATTAGAAATATCTAATCCTCGGATTTATGCGACAACCAAAACTTTTTAATAATTTAAAAATTAAGGAATAAAATAAAATTGAAATTACTGTAAAAAAATAAAATTTGCAGGTGGCGCTATAACCTAATAATGGCCGCCATCCAATATTTCTGTATACGTGTTCGGAGAAGTTTTTCTAATAATATTCCAAGGTTATAAGATTAAATCAGAAGAATTTCGCTCATTTATATGAGCGGATAATGTCTACTGTAGTTGTTAATACTGAAGCTTCCAATCATAAAATTTGACCCAGAAAAAATAAGAATTTTCGTGTTATTTAATGAAATTTTTTTCGTTTATTGAGAATCAAAATGTACTTGTTTTTATTTGTAATTCGAATAATAATGAAATATAAATAAAAAATAATCTGGAAATAGAGATAACTTTAATTAAAATTTGTTTAACCTAGGCATTAAGTCTTCCATAACATGACGATGTTCGTTCACGATGCGTAATAATCCGATGTCATTCGCATTATATCATGATAATTGCAAATTCGACAATATATTGTTCATTTTAGATTTAATTCTATCATAATTCCCGTATTGTTAAACGAATAAACATAATGGGAACTTTTAAAGAATCCTTTAAAAATCATTTATGTGAACTAGAAATTACCTGTTCATATAAATGAGCGAAAATATAATCTAATAATACCGTATATAACGACAAAAACATCTCCGAACTCGTGTAGTGAATCGTAAAATAGCATCCATTATTACGTTACAGCGCCCTCTGAGAATTCTATCTTTTTAGAGGAACTACAATTTCAATGTAATTTCTTTCTTTAATTTTTAAATTATTAATAACAACAAATAATTTGGATTGTCGCAGACATCCAAAAATTAGAATTTTCTAATGATACCCTACTTATAGAAATCAGTATAGTATTTCAACCGAAAAAGGGATATCCATCCAGCCAGTCACGTTTGACTATTAATAATATAATGATTGCCAATTTTTGATAAGATACCCTACTTACAGAAATCAGTATAGTAGTTCAACCGAAAAAGGAATATCCATCCAGCCAGTCACGTTTGACTATTAATAATATAATGATTGCCAATTTTTGATATGTCACAGCTGGATTATGATTTTTTTTTTTCAATTTTTTTATACTATATTTTATATTTCTAAAGCTGGAGCTGTAAATAAAATGTAGAAGAGGGTAAAAAAAAAAGAGTCCATTTTTTTATACTTTATATTTCTAAAGCTGGAGCTGTAAATAAAATGTAGAAGAGGGTAAAAAAAAAAGATATTTCGATAATTATCAACAAAACATATTCCAATAGTTGAAATGATTTGATTGAATTTAATATCGACTATTATTATTATTAATTGAAATATAATCATCCATCAAATATAAATCGAAGTCAATTAGTGTAAACTAATATTCACTAACTTATATTTTATTTATTTAAAATATTTCAAGTAAAAATGCCGGAACAATATTTCATAATTCCATTTAATTTTCATTATTTAACTATAATATCAGTCATCACGAAAGTAATATCGTTTTCTTTATACTGTACTTGTTCAAACGTGTCTCAGCTTGTCAAAACATGAATTTTTAAAGCTTTCATAGCGTTGGAAGAGTTTTATTGATTCAAATGAATATATACTTGATTAAATTAGCGAGTGATTTATTTTTTATATCCTTTCAGAACTTAATGATAAAAACGAAATTACTGTTGGGACTAGCGATACGTATGCCATGTAAATTCTTTAAAATAATTTAGAAATACAAGAAAATCTTCATGTTATATTACTTCCTTTCTCATTAAATGATTTCCTATTTAACCAATAAAATGTTCATTTTATTTTATAAATTTAATTCTTAGATAATAAAAATCGGTGTGATTGTATTTCAAGAGTGTATTGAGATGTAAATTTTGAAATCGGATTATTGAGAGATTTAATCGGATTTCAATGAAATATGAACAATTATCGATGGGCAATAATAGAATGGATTTTTTACCATGCATTAATTTTTTTTTAATTCATTATACAGTGCGGAGATTTCATTTATACAATGCAAAATGATATGTAAAGATTATTTTTATTTTCTTTTTGAATCTTCTAGTTCCACTTTCTGATTAAGCTTTACCATTTCCAATGTTTCTGATTAATTAATAAATATAATGTGATTATTAGGCTATTCATCAGATTCCATTGCGTATAATCATCATATGCCGAAATTTGAAGCGAAATTTCCTTTGCTCATTTTGATATCTGTTTTCTCTATTTGTTCTCCATCTTCTTCTAGAAGATTATAGACGAGTTTCATTCCGAAGAATAAAGCGCGCATCACGAAACAAAATACAATAAGTAAGGTTAGTGAGACGGCTCTTTTCTAGGTAGAGATGAAAAGTAGTTTTCCAACGCTAGATATAAGTGAATCGCTTTAGTTACTTTATGCCATGGGTTATTATACATACTGGACTGACTGCGCAATGGTGAGCAAAAAAAGTTACTAAAATGGTGGATCACGGGGTATAATATTTGATATTGTGATACTACACTTTTTTAATTAATTATTAGGATCTGTTCATCACACTTATTAACATAAATGGGATACGTCTGGCCACCAAAACAGTCAATTTGCTATGTGGTGAGCAAAAAAAGTTACTAAAATGGTGGATCACGGGGTATAATACTTGATATTGTGATACTACACTCTTTTAATTAATTATTAGGATCTGATCATGACACTTATTAACATAAATGGGATACGTCTGGCCACCAAAACAGTCAATTTGCTATATCGTCGAATTTACATTCGAGAAAATAATCACCACCAATGTGGGGGACGGCTTCGTTTATCTAACATTAGCTATCAATCTAGTTTGTATAATAAATCCATGTTTTATACAAATGATTCCATCTATTTTACACCCTATTTAAATAACTCTTCAAACAATCTGCAATAAAAGATTACAAGATGAAGTATATTTAAATTATAGAATGGTTTTTCGGGAGGAGGGGAAAAACATTTATTTATTTATTTGAACAACACCCTACAACATAGAAATGGGTGTCCCCCCTTAAATAACAGTTGATTTACTATACCAATCATTATAATATTTACATGCTCGATAAAAGAAAGAATTTGTAGTTTTATGCAGACGATGTTTGCGGATATATAACAAGTTTATATATCCGCAATATATTGTTATACAATATATTAGTGGTGTTCAATTTTTTTTACTATGCGAGCGATTTTTTTATACTAAGTTATTCGGCGATCTACTCTCTCATATAGATCACATTCTCCTAATCTGATATCTGATTACGTAAATTATGCAGTTAAATCAGAGTTAAATGTACTCATTCACTTTGGAGAACCCACTCTTCCACTCCTAAAAACTTTAAAGAAACTAGAAATTTTATTTATTTAAAAATTTATTTATCACTTTTAATTGTTTTGATACAACAAATAAAACAAATAGAGAAATAAATATTTTATCTCCAACTTTATTGAATTTCACATTAATATTTTATAAATATTAATGTGAAATTTGGCATTGTTTGGTGCTGGCAATATTTTAATCGTCAGGTTGATATGAAGAAGTGCTCTATGGCAGACAATAATTCAAATGATCATTTATAATTTGGTTTCTTGATTTTTTATGACGTTCATATTTGAAAAAGCAGATTCTGACAAGTATGTCGATCCGACACGATAGAATTTTTTCGTAATCATATACACTGTATTAATAGTCAAACGTGGCTGGCTGAATGGCAGACTGGATGTCCCTTTTTAAGTCGAACCACTGTATCGATTTCTATAGATATGGTATCGTTAGAAAGATCTAATTTTTGGACGTCTGCGACAGCCAAATTTATTTGTTGTTATTAATAATTTACAAATTAAAAAATAAAAATTATATTGAAATTGTAGTTCCTCTAAAAAAGATAAAGTCCTCAGATGGCGCTGTAACGTAATAATGGATGCCATTTTACTATTCCCTCAATGATGTTTGGATTCCCTATACGAGTTCGGAGGTGTATTCGACGTTATATAAAGTTTCATTAAATTAAATCACAAGATTATATTTCCGCTCATATGAGCGGGTAATTTCTAGTATTAGTTAATATTGGAAAGTTTCATAAGAAAATTACTGATTTGACAATTTTAATGAAAAATAAATAAACAATAGCAATACACTTAAAGAGAAAAAAATAACACAAAATAATGATAAACAAAATATTATGTTTTCAGTTTTGATTAAATTTGTAAGTAAAGAGGAATAAACAAGAGATCGACCAAAAATCGCTCCGCCATCGACGGGTTGAACACCAATGCAGTATATGAATATTTATGATATTGTAAATAAATATTTTATGATTTCTTTTTATATATTCCTAATATTTTTTTGGCAAAATATACCAATTGTTCTTCGATTTTCTTTCTTTCTCTGTCAAATTATAAGGATGCTGCATATTGTTCGTGATATTAAAATGCAAAGTTTCAGAATAAAATTGTATTTTGATTGAAGTACTTCAGTGACCTCAATAAGTTAATAATGTCAGAGCGAAACAATATACAGTAAAACGGAAAGTTCTAGTATATACAGTAAGACCCCGTTTAACGCTGGGGATATGTTCCAAACAAACCAAGCGCTAAACGAAACTGCGTTAAACGAAGTCTTGTTAACACAAATAATGGGAATAGGTGAAACAGGATAGTGAATAAAAAATATACGTACCATTATTTTATAACATATTATTACTGTTGTATTATATTAATTAGAGACATTTTTAATTGCTAATATCGATTTTTATTCATAAATCATTCATGAAAATCAAAAATGTTCAAGTAAATAATTTATGTTTGTGATGAAGTCTCTTCCTCATTTGATACTTTTTGTTTTTTTCATTAAGAAGTCGAC
Organism: Olivierus martensii; assembly: GCA_000484575.1. Classification (NCBI taxonomy): domain Eukaryota; kingdom Metazoa; phylum Arthropoda; class Arachnida; order Scorpiones; family Buthidae; genus Olivierus; species Olivierus martensii. Next base: position 62,796 of record AYEL01064110.1, read on the forward strand.
TAATGTTGTTTGCCTTTTCCTGTTTCATTCAGCATGCAATTGTCGATAGCAACTTTGTTTTTTCATTAAGAAGTCATCTAATGTTGTTTGCCTTTTTTCTGTTTCATTCAGCAGGCAATTTTCGATAGCAACTTTATGTTTTTTCATTAAGAAGTCATCTAATGTTGTTTGCCTTTTCCTGTGTATTCAAGTAAATAATTTATGTTTGTGATGAGGAAGTCTCTTCCTCATTTGATACTTTCTGTTTTTTCATTAAGAAGTCGTCTAATGTTGTTTGCCTTTTCCTGTTTCATTCAGCAGGCAATTTTCGATAGCAACATCTCATCCATGACGCTTTGTCTTGCTTTTGTATTTCTATCAAAATTTGGAGCAATTGTCGATAGCAACATCTCATCCATGACGCTTTGTCTTGCTTTTGTATTTCTATCAAAATTTGGATCATTTTATATAAACTTATCCATAAGTTCTGTAATAGTGGTGAAATTTGTTTTGTGAAAATCCATTGGCAAGTTTCCTTTTACTTCTTATCTTCAGAAAAGCTAACTTCCTTGTCTTCGTGTGATTTCAGATTTATGTTTATAATGGATTGAAAAATCGCGCCAAAGTAAATCAAAAATATAGAATTCGAAAAATCCGTGTTATATCGAAACAGCGTTAAAGTGGAGCAGCGTTAAGCGGGATCTTACTGTATTCTCTAAAAATAAAAAGTTATATAATCTTAATTAAATTTGTTAGAAGAATAAGATTATTATTATAATTTTATTTTAGTTTCCTTTCAATATTATCTATATTTGAAACTTTAATGAAAATATATCAAAATATAAAGAACCACGCTCACTATATTTTCTATTTTGTATGAAGTAAAATAAGTTTCTCATTTTCTTTAATGCAATTTTTAACGCTTACAAAAGCAGTAATAGGATTCGTAGGTTCAGCTTAGTATATAACTTTTTTAGAAGAGTGTAAGAAAGAATCTTATGAGAAAAAAATTTAATTTGTTTGTAATGCTAAACTAGTTAAGATCTGTTCATAAGTTGTTGTAGAAAGAAAAATAAAGTAAAGGGAATGTTTTCCATTTCATTCCTACATGTTCATCGTTCAATGGAAGAGTAAAAAATTATTTTCTATACTCTGTTCACGTTAAGAAAAAACCGGATGTTTACCTCGTGGGTGTGATTTGGCTATAAAGTTGCCTTCCAATTGGTCAAACGACAGAAGTGGTAACGTTGCGAGATTGTAACTAGTCCGTAAAGTAAATTCGGCATTTAGTACTTAAATTTTATAATAATAAAATTAATCTATTATAAAGCAATAATAAACAATAAATACTTTAAGTAACCGACGGATTTTATATTTACATCACGTGATCATACGGCCACGTGATGTATACGACATGTTTGAAGTTCGTAATGGCGTCGAAGAGTGACACGTGTGTATTTAGGGAAAATGTTTGTGGGAAAATATTGAATAGTACATAGAGGCAGATCATTCTGAATGTGTATGAGAAATTACAGGATAAAAATGCTGGAGTATCGGTGAATAATATTGTAAATACAACCGACAAATATACTGGAGTGTCACGTTCAACAGTGTTTCAGTGTAAACTTCAACTGCAAGTGGAAGGCAGAATTTCCACTCCTTCGAAAAAGCGGAAGCGACAAACCGTGATAGAAGCATTGGATGAATTTACGAAAACCGCAATCAGAGGTAAAAATCCACGGAACGAATCTCCGACAATAGAAAAAGTATTAAGGATACTTAATGACAATAAAGATTTGCATAATTTTAAACGTACAATATTCTACAAAATTATAAAAGATTTAGGTTTCGAATATAAAAAACGATCAAGAAATGCACTGCTGATTGAAAGGAATGACATAGTATTTTGGCGCCACAAGTATTTACGTGCTATTAAAAAATATCGAAACGAAAATAGAAATATATATTATCTCGATGAAACTTGGGTAAATGCCGGACATTTTTCCTCTGAAATTTGCCAAGATAAAACAATAAAATCTGCGAAACAAGCATTTCTGGAAGGTCGTTCCCCTGGCTTGAAGGGTCCGACAGGTAAAGGAGGATGTTTAATTCTTCTTCATGTCGGTAATGAAAAAAGGCTTTATTCCTGAAGCAGAATTAGTATTCCGTGCAGGTAAAAATTTTGTAGAGAGAGAAAATGAACGGAAAAGTTTTCGAAAAATGGTTTGAAGATATGTTACCCAAGTTATTACCAAACAGTGTTATTGAATTAGAACAGGGGTCGGCAAACTTTTGAGATGGAAGAGCCAAACCTGTCCGTCATAACAATTTAAAAATTATTCGAGAGCCATATATATATTTTACAAATAAGAAAATTTAAAGTAATGTTATAACAATTTATACTTTATTAAATAAAGAAAAAACGCAAAAAATTGTTCTCATTGGTTTTAATCATTGAGAGTAATGAGCTGCCTACCATGTGCTAAATCATCCCCTCCATTCTCTTTATATATCGTGTGGGATATACAAAGCATCGGAAGGAGTGACGCTTCGCTTGTCTTTAAGATTTGTTTATCTTTATAAGAGTGTCGCGAGGCGTGACGCTTCGCGCATCTTAGTGCCACGAAGTTTTGCTAGATCTATAAAACAAATGAAATCACCATTATGTAAATAAAATTCTTTAAAAATTTTATAAATTTTTAAATGATAGTTGATTTTCATTTTCAGTAATTATGATAGTTTTATTTTCATTTACAATTTTACTTCAGAGCCAATTTTACTCAAAGAGCCGCATGTGGCTCGCGAGCTGCAGTTTTCCGACCCCTGTCTTAGAAAAATACCAACATCATCGTGGAAAAAATGCGAAATTATTAAATGGCTGAACTCAAAAAACATCATTTATGAGAATGATATGCTAAAAACTGAGTTACTGGAAATAGTTTCTTCTATGAAGCGTTTATGTGACACTGTATCTTACGTCTACCTCCGTACCACTGCCAATTAAACCCTATAGAGATGGTATGGAGTCAGGTCAAAAATTATATTGCACGTAATAATAAATCGTTTAAATTAAGCGAAGTAGAAGAACTTGCTAATCAAGCAATTACACGTGTAACGATTGAAAATTGGTCAAGTTATGTCGAACATATAAAAACCGTCGAAAAAAATTTTCGGAAATTGATATAACTCACGATTTAAATGTAGAGGAATTGGTCATTTCGACGAATTTTAGTTCTGACGAATCTAATTCAGATTCAGATTCAAATTGAGTATTTTCATAATAATTTGTTTTCTTAAACAATTTTAATAAAATAATTTATAATACATGTTATGTTGTGAAATTATTGTAGACCAGTAATGAAAACGCTAAACAGGCACGCTATATTTATTATAAGCCTAAACATTTTTATATACAGTACCTATATTAATATACCTATATGGAGGTCGGCTTATTTCAGTTTGCCTGGACAGGTAAAATTTGGATGGAAACCGGATTTGAACCGGAAATGATGGTAAGCGAACGTTACTGCTTAATTTCCCGGGAAATAAAAATGCCAAGCCTACTTTATCTCACAGAATTGTGGTATTGGGTGGGTTGCTACAATAAACCATCTGGGTCCAATTAGAGCGACATAAAGAATATCATATCGGTTTATGTGTGAGACCATTTTCGTATATATTAGGGTTTTTTGATATAAATTAAAAATTTATAAAAGTGCTGCCGAAAATTGTACAAACGAAGTAAGAACAAGTTAATAAATAATTTTTCTTAACGTGAACAGAGTATAGATTATTTCTCGTTTGAAACATGATATTTACATATAAAAGAACTTTGACTTTATACGCTTGAGTTTATGTCACATTTGCATATATCAAATATCAAATCCTTTTCACTGCCGGCAATATATGATAATTAAGTTTGATTAATATGCAAAAACAAACAAAATGTAAAAATTAAAATGACCATATCTCGCTTAATTTTCGTCGAAATCTTTCGAAATTTTCAGAATATATTGTATTTTTTGCTGTCTTTCTAACAATGTAAGCAATTTTTAAGAATTTTACAATTTTTACAACTTTTCATTACGTATATAAGATCGACGAAAATACAATTTTTTTATATATGAAATGATTTTTTTATATGAAATCTTAGCCATCCAATGAAACAATTGATATTTTTAGATAGTGGCATGTCCTCTGACCAAAATGAGCCATGAATGAAGAAATTTGGGCCGAAATTTTCAGAAAATATTTATAAAAAAAAATGCACGAGTTATGTAACTTTTGTGGAATGAAGTTACGTCATATAATTATTGAAAAAATTAAATAAATTCAATAAAATAATCTCATATTTATTAACTTGTTCTTACTTCGTTTAACCATGAATGAAGAAATTTGGGCAGAAATTTTCAGAAAATATTTATAAAAAAAAAGCACGAGTTATGAAACTTTTGTGGAATGAAGTTACGTCATATAATTATTGAAAAATTAAATAAATTCAATAAAATAATCTCATATTTATTAACTTGTTCTTACTTCGTTTGTACAATTTTCGGCAGCACTTTTATAAATTTTTTAAAAGTGTTAGGGTGTATTAGGGTTTTTTATATCAAAAAACCCTAATATATATACGAAAATGGTCTCACACATAAACCGATATAATATTCTTTATGTTGCTCTAATTGGACCCAGATGGTTTATTGTAGCAACCCACCCAATACCACATTCTGCGAGATAAATTAGGCGTGGCATTTTTATTTCCCGGAAAATTGCTGCAATTTCCCGGAAAATAAAAATGCCAGGCCCATTTAAATGATTTTAGGATGTTTAAGTTTCGTTTTTCGTGATTTTCCCCATAAATTTCGGTGAAATTGAAACAAAAAATGAGCGATTAAGACATATTCTAATTTATTTCGACAGAATTAACCTATATTTTTCTATTAGCTACAATATTTTTTTTCAGTTTTAAGTATTTTATAGCTCATCCTATAAAAATTCGAGTTTTACTTAAAATTTCACGGATATCATTTATCTCATCCCAAAATCGGAGTAACTTTGATATATCAGACTCTAAAATCAACATGTTGAGATAAAAAAGTCCATATTCTATCGAGCGGTTTAATTATAAACAATGTTTGTTTACAAATAATTTAAAAATATTTCGGCAAACTGAAAAAAATTTAGGAATTACCATCAAAAGAGCATATTTTCAGCAAATACATATAAACAAAAGCCGAATTAATAAAGAAACTTATAAGTAAATTTGTAGTTTATCTATATCTGAATAAATATTTTTTTTTTCAGTTTTAAGCATTTTATAAAAATTAGAGTTTTACTTTAAATTTCACGGATATCATTTATCTCATCCCAAAATCGGAGTAACTTTGATATATCAGACTGTAAAATCAACATGTTGAGATAAAAAAGTCCATATTCTATCGAGCGGTTTAATTATAAACAATGTTTGTTTACAAATAATTTAAAAAATATTTCGGCAAACTGAAAAAAAGTTTAGGAACTACCATCAAAAGAGCATATTTTCAGCAAATACATATAAACAAAAGCCGGATTAATAAAGAAACTTATAAGTAAATTTGTAGTTTATCTATATCTGAATAAAATTTTTTAAGTTTATAACTCTGTATAAATTACAATTATATAAAGTTATAAATCTGGAAATTACCATTAAAACATTAAAAGCTTGAATTCCTAAATGCAATCACTTCGAACCAATAAATCCATTATGTACAAAGCCTATAAAACGCATGGCCAAACTTCAAAAGGTATCCAAACAAGGAGATTTCCCAAAGCATGGTTTTCGGATTACAATCTCAAATAGGTTAAGAAAATGGTCAAAAATGTGTCCACCACTCCCTTACTTTCAATGTTGAACATTGCTCTTCTGAATGATACATGTTCAGAAATTCCAGTTGTATCTTTAAATTCTTTATGTATCCATTGTTACAAATCCTGAATAATGTTGATTTGTACAGCATGTACAGTTCCTTCCAAAAAGTTTGTCACCTAAGCGGAAGATGTTCGGCTTCCTTACAATACTTACAAACCAATGAGATTAATCATTACAGGCGCGAATTCGAGTTTGCGGAGCTTTGGACGATTCCATTTATTTTTTCTAAGCAACAGGGTTAGGTAGGCTTAATGACAGGTGTTCAATCATTTTTTCCGAAAATTGATTTTGAGCATTTATTAGGAAAGTTTCAATTTATTATTTACAATTTAATTTATGTTGTTATTAATTTACGCAAAATGCAGCATTATATAGTCGTAACTAAACGAGTAATTAAGCGATAAGTTGCTAAAGTACCAAGCATAATGGCGACTACGGGAAGTATTTTATTTTATTATTTGAAAAAGAAGTTAAGATGTTTTATTTGAAAATGTATACTTCTTTCTGCGTTTGTAATAAAATTAAAAACTATTCCAATCGATTCTCGTTGATAAAGTGTTTAATATCCGTTAATTGACCAAATGATAAAAACCAAACGATATATGTTTCGTTTCCATGACAACTTAATCATCGAATTTAAAAAAGAAAATATAAAAATTGAACGTGAGTGTCAAAATGAATTTTGTGTTATATCTGTTTTGGTTTTCTGCTAATTTTTCTAATAAGAGTTTATATTTGTATTCGATAGTCAAACTTATAGTTTATGTTCTACCATGTCTTTCTGAAAGTTCGGTATAAAGATAAAGTATGAGAGATTTCAATTGTTACTTATATTTACGTATTATGTTCTATTTATTTTAATAAAGTTATAACTATCTTTCGCTTTGTATTTTTATTGTTTTCACCCAAAACATTATAAAACAATTGGACTCGATTTGTAAAGATATACAGTAAATGCTAATCTTAGTTTTTACAAAATTTCATTTTAAAAAATCATTTCTTATGAAATACTTTATTAATTATATCATTAAATGTTTATTTTGAACTAGTCATATATAAATATGCATTTGCTTCAGATTTATCCAAATAATTCTTTCTAAATATATATATACTACTTAAAAAACTAGTTATTATGATTCATAAATATTGCTGCTATTCTCGATATGAAATCTTTTTTCAATTTAAACTTCAAAAATTCACGTTTATGCAAATAAAATTTCATTCTTATCCTCGACGGGAATATATAAAAAAAATATATACTGTATATATATACTGTATATGGCGGCAAACAAATACGGTATATTTATATTAGCATATTAGAATTTAAAAAAGTAAATCTGTAAATATCATCCTCATAATTACCAATATTCAAAATTTAAAAAATGATATTACAGAGTGTTATTTACTCAATTCATAACTAGAAAGTCTGCCTTGCTTGAAATAGTGAGCGATTAGTCTTTTTAGTTCAGAGCGCTGTAATCGACCCATCTCATTCGTATACCTCACCCCTATTCTTTATCAGAACGGACACGTCCATTTTTAGCTTCCATTATGAAGATTCGAACTGACAGATTTATAACCGATCAACTTCCGGTAAGCTCAGCTCCTGCGAAGCGGGTGACAAACTTTATGGAACGAACTGTACAATGGTTTTTAAATAGAGATAAAATCCAAAGATTTTTTCAAAAATGGCTACTTAACATATTTGAAATTATTTGCATTAGTTTAAAGAGAGTAACTTATTGTTTTGACTTGCAGTTTCTGCGTTGAATCTAATCATGAACATTTTTATCATATTATTCAACCGTTTAAGATAATAGATCAGAAACCATGCTTCGGACGACTTATGTTTATGTAATATGCATATAATGGTGGATTTACGAAGATTCAAATTTAAGAAATTTTGTACCTTTATGGATTTTGTTACTGTTACACACGGTTTACATGAATTTCTATGAATTTCTAGAAGATTCAGTAAACAGAACAAAAGTAATCATCCGAGACTGGAAACTTCAGAAACTGATTTGTAATTTTACATCAAATTATGAAGTTTTGAATTACGTTAATTTCTATGAATTTCTAGAAGATTCAGTAAACAGAACAAAAGAAATCATCCGAAACTGGAAACTTCAGAAACTGATTTGTAATTTTACATCAAATTATGAAGTTTTGAATTACGAACTAATATTGTAAAACCTAACCGCTGCGTAAATCGAGGGTTGCCTATATATACATATTTTTTCATAAAAGTATAGATTTATTTTGTGAAGTTTAGTTCTTTCTCATTCACTCTGTACCTTGGCTTAAGGATTATAAAATATGTAGAGAGAATAAATGTCAGGAAAGATGGTAGTGTCAGATGAGAAGGCACTGCTAAGTATATTCACATTCTGGAGCCAAGATGGCATTATAGTAATGATTACGGCATACAGTAACTGCCATTCGTTTGTGTGAAGAGAGTGGACGTTGATTTGCTTTATCTAATACCTGCTACAGACACAAAAACATAAAGTACTTTACGTTAAGCATTAAAGGACTTTAACATAAAAGTACTTTAAGGTTGATTTCAGACACTTTTTGGAATTTTCGCCATGTAGTGGGAAATTTTATATCGTCGTAGGGGGCAAAATCACGTAACTTCGTAAAAATAAGTCGTAGCTTATTTAAGTTGATTGCATTCGATTCGGAATGATAAGATACATCTAAAATCGTTTAAAATATCCGATTATCTATAAAAGTTTTGCAGAAAATCATAAAAAACGTGATTCTGAGCCCCAAATTTGGAGCCCCATAATTTAAGAATGGAACTTCTGCCCAACATGAGATCTTCACCAATAAACTTAGGAGTGTTTAATTAGGGGAGAAGGTAAAGAGGAGGTCGAAATTCCGCTGGGAGTTTTTCTCCAGTCGTACCAAAAACTTTGATTACATTAAACTATAAGATAACCGATTTACAGTATCGTTGTATATTAATCTAGAGGAACAATCCAAATTTTGTGCCTATAGCCTAATGACACATCTTTGTATTATATTCTTGTTTTTTTTAAAGAAAGTTGTATTTTCGGAATTCTAAATAGTATTTCTAAGTTTCTCCTACGTTTACAATACGCTTCTACCATTTTGTCTAAACTACGACACAAAAAAGAGTTAATTAAGAAAAAAAAACATTAAAATTATAAATCATTACTTTTCTTAAGATTCGTATAATCTATCTGACTTAAAACACGAAAGAAATTAATAAAATAAGAGCTGTTTATTATTCGTAGCATTAAATGCGCAGAACCTAAAAGTCTTGAACCGAAAATTTTTCTTGGTCTGTGCACCGCCATCTTAGCTATTGACTCGCTAAAGTACTTTATGCCTCTTAAAGTTCTTTAAGGGACATCAGTTAACTTAAAGTACTTTAACTCTTAACGTATTTTAATATTTCGTGTCTGGAAAGCATTATTCCGTTAAATTGGACCTTAAAGTACTTTAAGGGTCTAGTCTGTAACGGGTATAAATCAATTAAATAATCCATATTTCAGCATGCTTACAAAATTTGCAACTATCTTACTATAATAAAAATATAAGATCAAAACCAGGTATTCTTGTAAAGTAGTTGTTATGTATGAATAATATAGTGTCTGTAGCAGTGTTTTAACCCTAAATTAAAATCATGCATTCAATCAATAAGGAACATGTGGCTGTACAATCCCACTGAATATAATTGAGTGAGATGGCGCACACTATTTTTTATTGATGCCTATTATTTTTCTTTCATGGCCTAATATCGATGTCGGTCCTAAGCTTTTCTATTCAATGTTACCAGTTTTAAGTCTCCTTCTTAGTGTAGTGCAAGGAACCCCAAAACTACTGGCCGCTTCATTTATGTCTATATTGTCATCTCTTACTAAATGCATAGCTGAAGTCAGCTGCTCCTCACTTCTTATGCCTCTAGAGCAGCTTCCTTTGCGTTTGTATACGATGGGCATCTGTAAAGAAACCCTATTTTACACGTCGGATAGATGGTCTGCGCTATCTCACCCACATAGTTGGATGAAATAATTTTTTTAACTTTTTAAAAATTGTTTATTTTGTTACTTTTTTCATTTTGCTTAACTGATTTTTGACATTACTTTGTGTTTATGATTCATGTAATCTATTTTGAATAATAAAAGTTTTTGTTTACTGATAAAATAATTAATATTCATAAACAAAAAAAAGATGCGCCAGGTACTCTATTATAATGACTGCGTTCAGCAGACTCAACTATTATGGAACAGTGGAGAGATTTTCTGCTGAACATATCTTCAAGGTAGCTCTACTATCGAACCTGTTGAGTGAATGACATCACGTTTGGTAGCAGATTTCATTTATGCTACTATCCAACAAGTTGACTTGTATCAAGATGACTGCGCCCATGGATGTTACTAATCCAAAGGAGCAGATGATAATATATAAAATAATAAGAATTTAATGGTAGCAATGGTGTAAGATAATATTGATGTACCAACATTGCTTCATGAGAATCTAATAGCTAGTAAATATCAATCAAATTATAAGAATATGGTGTATATAAGAAGGTGGTGAGTGTGCTGACACCGGTTGACGCCGTTTATCCAACAGGCTCATTTTGTATTCTGAGACAGGCCAAAAGTGGACCAGGTGGGCCACCATAGGGATGATATCGACCGACGCCGTGTAATGGCCGGGCTCCTGGCGCCTTGCCGTGGCCGAATATCGCTCGGATCAACTCCCCGAAGTTTTGTGATTCCCTAGGAAGCAAGCTTCCCCTGCCTCTGGATGAACCCACTCAGCCCGAGCAAGGCTAACCTTCGGGTGGGCACCGTAACTGCTTCTATCCCTCCACCTTCATCCCATCGGACCGGTACAACGCCTTGTGATTGGGACCCTTATAGAGTACTTGTACCTCACGCAGGACATACGTCGGGCCGATTCTTAATGCCGGAACCGAAGGACTTGGGCGGTCGATCGGCGATCTACAGAGCGCCCACCGGCGAGGGTGGGGTGCAGCCCGGCTCTACCGACTCAGAAAGAATTTCTTCACCTGGGGCAGTGTCAGGACTACCCGGGTGACCAGTCCGAGTTCTGCCCGACACCGCTGGGCCTCTCTATAGAAAGTCAAACGAGGCCCGAAAAACGGAACGGATTTCAACCAGTCTCTCCCACATCTCGGGTACGGGTTTTCCAGGCCCGACCGGGGTTGTGCCTTAAGGACACTGGTGTGCGACCTGCACGCTCACCTTCCAGTGTGGGGATTCTTGGAAAAATGCCATCCCCACCGAGAGTCTCTTAGTGTGTACCCCAGACACTATGACCTTATCGGCCCAGCTGCGGATGCACAGACACAGACATAGTGTCTGCCGGCACAAGCCCCCTCGCCACGTCAAGGCGGACTCCCCTCGAGGGGGTTTATCCAACATCGCGGAAAACGTAGTTCCTACTAGATAATAAGATTTTGAAAGTTAGAGAGTGTAACAAATCATTATCATCGTTGTTGTTTATTGGCAAATAACTTTTAGTGCTTTCTAATGACGCTAATGAAGTTATAACATTCATTATTGTCTTCTTCATCACCATATTAACCGCCGTCTTATCACCACACTCAGCAAGTTCCAGAAACAAACTGATGTTGAGTTATTTCTGACGTCATAACAGACTAATCACCAATGACTTGCTGTTGAGGTTTGGAACGCACCCTTACCGCTGCGGTTGAAGTCGAAGCTGCTTCAACTCCAACCGCCACCTAAAATCCGCGCCTCAAACCGCTCTCTGTCCTCGTGTAATGACGCCAGAAGACGATTTTCCGCGCTGAAACCGCTCTAGTGAGAACCAGCCTTTAGAACAATTGAGTCTGCTGAACGCAGCCAATGAGAAAATAATTTTGCTCTGATTTTGATGACAAACCGCTCTCTGACCTCGTGTAATGACGCCATAAGACGATTTTCCGCGCTGAAACCGCTCTAGTGAGAACCAGCCTTTGGAACAATTGAGTCTGCTGAACGCAGCCAATGAGAAAATAATTTTGCTCTGATTTTGATGAACAATTCAGTTCCCCATAACTACTATTGCTACATGTACCATAATCTGAGGAAATATAAATTTATCCAGTCTTTCCGACTTAAAAGAAATAATATATCAAAAAAATAAATGAATTATTGATAAATTCAGTTTTTTTTTCAACATACTATAAGTGGGCCTTTGCACCTATGTTTTACAATAGGTAAACATTTATTTTTATCTATTGTAAAACAAACACGAAAACGGAATAATGGTAATTATTAAATTATTCTACTGTTTATTGTTTTCTTATCACAATCTACAATTAGACAATTATCGATAACAATGGAGAATAATTAAGAACAACAAAAGAAAACGAAAAAATTGAATTTCGTATAACTCATTGAATATTTTATACGTTTATGTACGTAAACATTTGAAGATAGTTCACTTGATATTTATTAGCGTCATTATTTGGATTTTAATGATTCACAAGATGGCAATATTTCTTCAACAACTGTACACATAAAATTACATTAGTAGTCTCGCGAGATCGATATACGCCCATTTTATATTTGTGTTTAAACAATTGTAGCTCTTTCTGTATTTACTTGGTAATGCACCTGTTTTTATTATATGTTTACGTAAACTAAATACACAGTTTTATTTTTTATTTAAAATTTTTTTGTTTTTTCATTATTTATTTTGTTGTAATTACGATTTAAGTGTGAAGTATTAATGATAACATTTATATTGTTTATACTTTATTCTTTAATGTTTTCTATATCTATGTTTACGTAAACTAAATACACAATTTTATTTTTTATTTAAAAATTTTTTGTTTTTTCATTATTTATTTTGTTGTAATTACGATTTAAATGTGAAGTATTAATGATAACATTTATATTGTTTATACTTTATTCTTTAATGTTTTCTGTATACAGTATATAGTATATACAGTATGTACAGTATATTTGTTACCGGCAAAGTATGAAAGGATTCATATTTTATATACTTTGCCTAGGCATTGTGTATAATGCCTAGATATTATATAGAATGACTGATGCTACTTAGGCAAAGTATAAAATACTTCTGTTCAGTGCCGGATCTAAGCCGATTGGATCGATTGCACCAATCTGGCCCCACATTCAGGCAAAATGAAATCATGAAAAGACTAATAAATGAAGAATAATCGTTTAGATTTATTGTTATAGATGGGCATTTATACCCCAGCCTTCGAACATCTAATTTTTAAAAGATCCAGAAAAAAAATTTTTTTTGGGAAAATTGAATGTAAATGAGTGATTTTATTTTATCTCTTGGAACAGTAGTACTGGGTGCCTATTCTGAACGGTGAAATCAGCTTACGACATTCGACTTATATTGCATGATGGGATAAAAGTGACGTCATTTCGAAACCGTTTCCGTTTGTTGCTATTCTGATCGATGACTTCCTCTGTTTCGAAATCTCAAGGTTCGACTTCATATTCGATATTATTTCGCCACTTGATCAACTAGTGAAATTGATTCTAACCGTTCAAAAATGGCGTAGAGTTATAATTTTAAGTCGTTCTCGAAAGATTACATGATTAGCAGTCAAACGAAGCAAATTGCATTGTATATTTATTGGAAATTGAAAACTGAAATCCCAGAGACAATGATTACATAAAAATAAACATCGTTCTTATAACTGACGATGTTACCTTTTACATAGAAATTGACTCTTCCGTGCGCATTAATACTGTTACCAAAGTTGGTAATACGCCACTCCCATAGACTCAATACTGACTTCCGATGCTGTCATCAAGTATACTTAAAGTTTTAAGTATATTGATATTTCTTTCTACATTTAATTTAAAATATAAATTACAGCTACCAAAATAAAGCTGTAATAAAATATGTGATGAATTCATCTATTAATACTATGTAGTAAAATACTTTTATACAAAATTTAGCAAACTCTGTTTCGTGCAATTTTGATTTAGGAGTCATATGTTGTAGAGAGTGCATAATGGGGTAAGATGGTAGGGCAAAATTGGTTCACAATCAATCTTGTCCAGTTATTTTACTTTTCAAATTTACGCAAAACTTGATAATTTTATTATAAAATTTAATGCTGATTCCTTAATACAATATAAATTTTACTGTTTTTTTTTCTGTTGTTGTAATTTTATATAGCGAATAACTTTTTTAATTGTTTACTAATTTTCTTAATTAGCTAAGAAATAAATGTTAATCCCATTGAACAAACTGAGTTGTCCTACTATTGAGATAAAAACAGTTCAATTGACACATTGTTATAAATGCTTTTAAGACTCTCTTGGCCGGTTCCACCATTGCGATGTTACTTTAACAACGGTGTCACTGACAAGTGAGTGGTGTTTGGGAAATTCTGTTCCACCAATCGTTGTTAAGCTTAACAGTGATGTCAAAACATAACAGTGATCAAGACCACTGTTAAGACCAATGTCAGAGTAATTCATACACAGCAAAATATACTTTAGTCAGATATATCTGTTGAGTTATGCCAATAATAATAATAATAAAACTAAAACACAAAACAAATTTGAATATCTGAATTTAATAATATTGAATTTTATTTGCTTTTCAAATTATAATTAGCCTACACATGGGAAGTGATTAATCGTTTCGAAGTAAGTTGTTTCATAGGAAGATAATATTCATCAATATAATATTATCAGGCTTCTTAAAAATAGTATAGATCGGTAGATTATATGAATTAATTTGTCAAAGGAACTGTGCATTTTCCAAGATATACGGTTATTTTTGAGATATATCTTTACTAATGAATCCTACATTTTTATTTTGGAACATATATTCGGGAGGAACATACATTATAATAAATATAGCAATCTCACCTTTAGTAACAAACCTTATATCTCGGAAAATCCATCATTTAAAATTATTCTGAATTGTCAGGCTAACGATGTCGTTTATGTTCAACAGTAGCCATTTTGGCTTGTGCTTCATTTAAAATAATTCTGAATTGTCAGGCTAACGATGTCGTTTATGTTCAACAGTAGCCATTTTGGCTTGTGAACGTGACGTGATAGCGTCATTTCTTACCACGTGTTTTAATTTGACCAATAGGCATCTTACCAGGAATATGAATAACAATTGTAGTGTCAGCTATTCGTTGTCAGTAAACATCGCTAACGAAAATCGTGGTGGAACGATCTGTTGTTAGTGATTGTTTTTTATTCTGACAACGTCGTTTACTGACAGCAGTGTTATACGATATTGGTGGAACCGACCCTTAATCTTACTGTTGAATAATAATTTCAGTATCAAAGTGTTCGTTAGTAACGGTATTTTCTTTCTTAAAATTTACAGATTTTTACACAAAGATTTATAATTTTATAGCTAAAAGTCTAAAACTGACCCTTTTTACCCCAACTTTCTTTAGAATATAATGAAAAAATATTAAACATTTTATATTTTTTCATATACAGTCATTTTCCTCCTCACCTTACGTCGTTAATTCGTTCCAAGACTTGCGATTTAAGTCGAAAAACAACATAAGTCGAATAAACTCATTAAAAAACGACATGGACTTCCTGTATATAATCCCATAATGTCGCTAATAACATTTTAAGCTTCTAAATAATTCTATAAGTTTCAATAACCAGCTCATACCCCGATTGGATGAATAGTCTAGATGCTCTTATCGCAGCGTAGAAAGTTCAACAAGAATGAACTTCGGCATAAAGACGCAGCGTTTAGCCATATAGCGAAAGTGACATAATCATCAATACACCGACGTATTTGCATCGCGTATTACGCCTATGAGATCAAACCTTTATTAAATTTTTATTTTTTTCTATTAACAATAAAACTGACGTAATGTCGAAAACGATGTAATTCGAAACGATTTAAGTTGAGGTATGACTGTACAGTTAACAATAATTATTCTTTTGGGACATTTCCAAAACATTTAAAATTTATTTCCCCATATATTTATATATATAGATTTATTTTAGTCCACGACCATTATTATATACGGATTTTATATATTTTTTGAAATGTTTTTCTCTAATTTTTTTAAATATTCTGTTTTATACAGGGTGTATCAAAAGACACTATCTATCAGAAGAAATAATTGGAATTTTGAAAAACAAATTTTAATTTGAGAAAAAGCTTTGTTCAAAGTATATGTTACAAATAGTGTTCCACATGGCGACCATCAATGGCTCTACATAGCTCAAAGCGATAGGATGCTTCCCGCAAAACACTTTCCTGCATTTTACATTGCATCAGTAATTTTCTAAATTGAGCTACATCGTTAATTATCCTATCTGTTTACACCTTAGACTTAATAAAACCCCAAGCATAAAAATATAAGGGTGTTAAATCGGGGGAGCGTGCTGCCCCTAATCGTGGTCCAGCGATTAGAGATTTTTTTATTCCTGATATAGTCCAAAAGATAACACCACAAATAATGGAAAGTATATAATGGTAAATAATCGTGGTCCGCCACGACTAACCCAGCGATTAGAGATTTGTTTATTCCTGATATAGTCCAAAAGATAACACCACAAATAATGGAAAGTATATAATGGTAAATAATGGTAACATATATATAAAACTAAGGACCATTATTCTGTTTTTCTTGTGAAATAAATAGCAAATTTTTTGAAATATATAATTTCTTCTTGTTACGTCTTAAGCTGGAAGCGGCTGGTCTTAATAGTTATAAACGCAATACGTAACTCTTACTTTGAAGAAAATTTAAATTAATCACACTGAAACTGAACTGAATTAAGCTCGATTATCTAGATGAGAGGTGGATCAGTTAAATCAAGGACTTTAGACTAGTCTAGAGTCTAGAGCACTAGACTATCCAATATGTGATATTACGTCACTGGTCTTCCAATAACTTCCGCGATCTGCTTATCGATGTTACAATTTATCGGAAATTTAATTATTTTAAGATAGAAAACACTCTTAAGTAGTCGCAACATATTTTTATTTATCTCTCAAATGATAAACCCATCAAAAGCCGAGGAATCGAGTATCGCTTTATTTCTTAGATGGATAAACTGAGAATGTTCAACCAAACATCTGCTTGTTTGATTAAAAGTCGGATAATAGAGATTTCACATTACTTTAAACTAGGAAAAATACATCAGATTGTTCACTTTTATAAGTGAGAATAGTAGGAGTATAATAAGACTATTTCTGTAATCGGCATGCCATATAGCAAAATAAATTTTTAAAAATATTAGGATGCCTATGATTCTTAAATATATGGCAATTTGAGTCGTTGAAAGTAAGAGAAATTTAATAATATGAGTTTTCAACTGAATTTCATTAAAATGTATGAGATGGTTCATCAAAACATTAATTAAACATAATCTTATAATGATCAGAAATAACGGTAGTGACTATTAACGAGTCTAAGCCAAGTACAGTAGTCACTTGATTCTTATTACAGGAATCATTACTGCAAAAATTTAACTCGCTGTAACTTTGGTTCTAAGTTAGATATTATTAATCTGATAACTATATTCGAGAAAATTACTCAATTGGACATCAATTGTCAAATTTTAAGGTTAAAATACAATTAATAAAGGAATTATAACAGTTTGAAAATAGCAAAATCGGCAAAAAAAGTGTCGTTTTACTTTCCTTCCGTTGACATTTGTATGAGTCGCATCGTTTAGCCAGTATGGATGAAATTTGGGGTGTAGGTATTTTTTAGATTGCTTAAGATTTTCTGAAAGTTTCAGCACAATCGGGTCAAAATGTGGGAAATGAAGATACTTTCTAAACTGATTTTGATCAAATTTGGAATATAGGTATAGCCTAACTTAATTACAAGCTTCTGAAATTTTGGTCCAATTGGTTTAAAATTAAAAGATGTGCAATGGCGTCACTAGGGGTGCAGCCCGCACCGAATGACACAATATTTTCAAACATATGTCAAAAAATTACATTTTTGCCAATTTTACAACTATAATCCCTTTAATGGCCCTTTTTAATGTTTAGGTTCTAGTAATAAATGATATCCCCTATGAACTCTTAAATCCATCCTTTCTAACGAACAAACAGTATATAGTAATGAGGGAGAAGGGGTGACACCACCAGCACCGGGTGACACTCAATGCTAGAAAGAACAGATGTGGAAAAGGATGATTCTGTTCTCTAGAAATGCTTCTATAAGTCATATTATTTAACCAATTTCCAACAAATCTAGAATATAAACATTTCTTGTGTTATTTAAGACTTTCTGAATAATGCAGCCCAACATGGCCAAAATGAAGAGAATAGATCTTGTCATCGTGAACTCTTCTACAGGTCATATATCTCAATCGATTTCGATCAAATTTGATATATATATAACATTAATTAAAATAATTAACATATATTAATTAATTATTTTAATTAATGTTTCTTAAAAATTTCGATTTAATCAGATTAAAAATGCAGAAGGTGTTTAATGAATGTATTAGTATATTGTTTAAAAATTTTTGATGAAAAATGTTTTTCATCGAAAAAAATAAGTAATATCCCCATTAAAAATATCTAATATGTAATAGACAAATCAAGTACAATACAAAGAAATTACGATATTCGTTACACTTTAGATTCATCTGCTTGGTTGATCATTCAAAAATACAAAACAATAACATTACCCAATATAGCTGCATTTAAACTGTAGTAGATATCCTAATTTCTTAGTACTACTGAATATATTTGGTTTATTTTTTTATATATTAGATATTAGAATCTTTATATTTCAGTTTTATTAAACAGTTACATAAGTAGTAGTACAATAGAATCAATATATCATATATTAAACAGTTACATATCCACTAACACAATAGAATCAACATATCTTAGTTTACCCACGAAAACATTGTGTGAATAGTATTTTTAATTTTTAAGATATGTAGTTAGAGAATGAAATTATTATTATTTTTTTAAATTATGATCAAAACTAAAAATCTGAAGCTTAATAACAAATCTGAGAGCCATTCATCAGTAGCAAAGGTTTATACATTTAACTGGACACTTTCGATAATATGAAAATTTTGAAGTAATCTATATCATTAATTCTTGAGAACCTAATGTTAATTATCGCATGATAGCATTGTAAAATTTTGATAAATAAAATGTAATTATTAATATATAAGGAAAAAAAATTATATTAAACAACAAACGACCTTCAAAAACACGTATAGAAATAAATAATTTTATTTCCGGTAAAATAGTTTTTAAATTATTTTGTTAGCTGCAAGAAATTTAATTTATTGTTCAAAACTAAATTTATTATAATGCATTTGTAATCATTAAATATTTTCATCGGAGTACAAGTAAATCTATTGCTTTCTAGCATCAACATAGATTTTTTGGCACTGTAATTGAAACTAGTCACCTATAATTTTATTGATTTCTATGGGAATCTAGAAGATGAAAACCATATTTATATATATATCATTTTTATTCTGGTAACACTTGTTACTTCTTGTTTTGTTTTCTCGAAAGTTAGAGTTAAAATGAATGTTTTCATCTGATGAAAAATGCTGTTCGCAGCATCAAATGAAATACGTCTCATCCAAAGCAGTCCCGACAGCTTCTTCTATTGTTAATGAGAACCATTACTCTATTGCTAATGGGGACGTAATGAGCAGTTTATCTCCCACTCACTCTCTTTTGCGCCATGTAAAATAAAACTGAAATCATTGAACGAAATTTCGATGACGCGATAAATAATAACCGAAACAAATTTAAAAGTAGGAATTTCTAAATTATTATTTAATGCAAACTGTAATGCAATATTAACAAAATTGCCTATTATTTTGTTAGCATTGCGTTATAAAAATGTATGCATTAGTAACTTTCTAAAACTAGTAGTTTTTCATTCCAATATTTCTACAGTCTGTTCCACAGATTACATTTATACAGATGTTTCACTCAGCACATTTAGCGGAAATTACAATAACGGTAGCGCCCTCTTCGTTATGATATATTTCTAATTTTATATTATTAGAAAAAAAGTATTGTAGATTTAACTATATTAATGTCAGATTTACAAAATTATTAAATAATTACGTTTAAATTTAAAAATTATTGTTTGCTGAATTAAAATCACGTGAAATGTATAATGAGAGTTCTCAAGTTTGAACTTAGACTGGTCACCATGATTCAAAGTTAGTGGCACATATTTAAATTATATATCATTCCGGCGTGGTATCCGGTGACGTAAATCGGTTGAAGCGCCATCTTTGTACTGTGAGCTGCTTTCTGATTGGCTAGCGAATGCTCTCCAAAGTTTCCAAGGCTGGTATAGGGAGTGGAACATCTGTAAGTGTAATCTGTGGTCTGTTTCATTTTGTGATGCAGTGACGTCACGAGTGAAGCGGTTATAGTTTGTCCGCGAGAAGAAATATTAATCAAAATACTTTCATGCATAAAGTTTCAAAGCACTGCAATCGTAATTCGTATTTTTATTTCAATATTATAAAAAATCTGAGGATAGAAAAAGACGAAATTAAAAAAATAATAATAAATTTCGTAATCGAGAATATTCGTATTCGAGGTTATTCTAAAAGTATGATGGCGTCTTGTTCTTACGTGAAGAATAATGTGAGAGGGAAGATTCTTCATAGTCAAGCGAAGCAGATTATACTTACCATATATGGCAGATTGGTAGAACTGAATCCAGATAAATCAAAAATTTATATCGTAGATTTGATAATGGAATTAACTGGCGTGTCAGTAACGATTTGTTTACAAAATCAGGAAGGAAATGAACGAAGACGCAGTATCGACACCAAACAAGTACAGGTAGGCCTCGATTAGTGCGAATAATTGGTTCTACGAATTTCTCGGCCTGAGCTGCTCATTGTTTCCTTACAGGATTTATATCCTGAATTGCAGCCAGGAACAAAACAATATGGCATTTTTTGTCAAAAAATAAAATTAGTTCTATACAACAACCTATGTTACAAGTACGAATTGCACGGAGTAGCTTGTACCAGCGCCCTCTAGTGATGGAATTTCAAAACAAAAAATCTTATAGCAATGGTGTCGAAGTGGGATGACCATATATATTTACACCATGATACCACGTAACCCCACCACTTCAGCGGCTTCACTTGTTGCCAGTATTGAGCAGTCTATCATGTATAAAACCACGTAACCCCACTACTTCAGCGGCTTCACTTGTTGCCAGTATTGAGCAGTCTATCATGTATAAAACATCCTTGCTTACCGATGATAATATCGAGAACAACACTTTACCACTTATTCCACCACATCGATATTCGTACGAAGTATCAACATAATTTTATGTTAATCAAAAATTTTCCGTAAACGTTAAGGCTGAACTCACACGAACCACAACAAAACCACACCACGACCACAAAACGGTAGTTACCGTGTGGTTAGGTTGAGGTAGAAATCAACCACTCGCGAACCACTTATATGCGCAGTTGTAACGGACTGTGCGTATATATGCGCAATCCGTACCGACTACTGATTGTCAGGAAACGTTGTCGGCAGCTAGTGGTCAGTATGTTGCACTGTGTGAATTGCGCTCGACCATTTGTGGATGATATCGACCACAAGTTGTGACAGCCATTGAAACCGACTTCAGTTTAGTGGTCCGTCTGAGTTAGATTATGCGTTTATATATTAATATAATTATAATTCAGACCATCCACAAGCAACCACCGTTTTGCGGTCGTAGTGTGGTTCTGTTGCGGTTCGTGTGAGTTCAGCCTAAGTACAGGGTGGGCCAAGATAAACCGAATCCAACCAAATAATGGACATGAATTGCAAGGCTATTTTATTTTATATTTATATACAAGTAGATGAGTACTTCTTTAACGATGAATATCCTGGACTCCTTCGTGCGTCATTCACAGCTCCCTACAAAATATTACTATTATTGTGGATTGCTACATCTAATATCTTCTCCCATGTCGGGTTCGGTTTATCTTGGCCCACCCTGTATAACCTCGTTAACCAAAACCGCTCTTTTCATAAAAAAAAATATATATATAAAATTAGCCAAACCGTGTTAGATATTATTCTGTTAATTTCGACAGTTCGTCGCAGTGCTGGAAGTATTAAAACAATTCCTAAGTATTAATAAAAATAATAAAACAATTTAAAAGTACATAATTTCATTTTTATTATAACTTTTAATGTGAGTGCATGAAAATTACTATTTTAATAAATAAATAAAAACAAATGGAAAAATGCTAATAAAATTAAAAATTTTTATAAAATGTATTTAGAAGAATATCAGGGACACAACGAAGACTTCAGATTTATCGACAAAAGGTCTTAATTAATTTGTTTATGCACAAAACAGTGAATAAATTATTGAAAATGTGCTATTTATACTTTGATATCTAATGGCGGAAGGATACGCTATTGTGTGCTACGCCACCAGACGACGCCATTACGTAACGTCCATGATACTAAGACTTTATAAGGTATGCTCACGCGCAGGTTGTCCGCCATATTTATTTCACATCATGCGTAACGTCACTGTCATCTCAAAGTGCAACAGACTATAGTAGTAGTAGTTTTCTAAAAGATGCCACCAGACGACGCCATTACGTAACGTCACTGTCATCTCAAAGTGCAACAGACTATAGTAGTAGTAGTTTTCTAAAAGTAGTAGTTTTCATTCCAATATTTCTTAAAGTATGCATTAGTAGTTTTCTAAAGATATTAGTGAATCGGGGGAAGTAGCCCATTTTTCTCTAATTCGTTAGTATTTGAACAGGTAGCGATAAAAGATGATCTATTATAACCTTCTATAAAACCTCCAAAAATATAGAAGATGGCTATTATCAGACGATCAAATATTCACATTTGAGATCGATCCCAGCAACTGTTGGAATTTTCATCCCAAAATTACAGTCGTTGTTTGAAGTGATATTATTGATCGTAATAATTATCAGCATAGTGAAAAAATTAATACAGTATATTAATGTGTAATGGATACTTTGAAGAATATTTTGCTTTTAACGTTGTTCTAATTTAGCCATATTAAGTCACGTGATTAAAAATTGCATTTCAACCTGATCAACGGGAAAAAATGGCAGGTTTTGCTTCAGGATAGATGCCTAATCTAAATTTTTGTTATGATTTATTTTCATAAATGATAAGAACATATATTTGGATCCAAATGCCAAATTTTGGTCCGAAAAGAAAGTTTAAAACTTGCAACATAAAATATCAATATATGTTTCACAGATATATGATAGGCCTATACAGGATATTAAAAAGGCAACTACAGAAGAATGATGATAAAAAATACTGCATGGGTCCACACAGTAAATAATTCATTACATGTTTAATGCTAATTATACATGAAAGGCTTAGGAAAAACTATTAAATCCATTTCCTATTAAATGTTTAGGATAGCTGATTTTATATGGAAAAATGGACAGCTCCTACATCTTTCTCAATTAAAAGAAGTAAAATTTATATTAACTCTTGACTTTCATGGTATGGAGATACACTAAAGATACCAAAGAGGCACATGTGACTCGCGAGCTGCAATTTGGCCACTGTGGGTATATACCAGGAGTGGGCAAACTTTTGGAAAAACGGGCCATATCATATCAATGAAATGGGCCGCGTCCCGGGTCCGGCATCTGCTGAAAAAATTTTTCACTAGACTTCACAATCTAGCCCCCCCTTCACGGATGTGGGTATAGCCCGTGGTTTGAAATGATCCTGCCCTTTAGTAATTTATCTGATTGGAAAGGGGCGTAAAACAAAATAGCAAATCATCTTCAAAAATCCCGCCTTCACCTAATAACTGTCTTAGGTGATAAAATTCTCTTAGAAAATTATATGGCCAAAATAGAAAGATCCTAAACTTTTTCTAGGGTGCATTTATTGATCAAAATATCATAAAAGAGTAACAAGTTAAAAGCCAATTTTCTTGATAGACTTTCTTTGGCCGTTATATGAATCATGGATTTGAATAATGCCGACAGTCCGAAAAAGTGAAACGCCATTTTCAGAGAAGCTCGGCAGGGTCGAAATTCTTATAATAGACTTTCTTTGGCCGTTATATGAATCATGGATTTGAATAATGCCAACAGTCCTAAAAAGTGAAACGCCATTTTCAGAGCAGCTCGGCAGGGTCGAAATTCTTATAATTAAATTTTATATTAAAATTATAATTTAATCATTTTAAATTTGAAACAACAATTAAAAACATACCTGTTTAGGAAACTGCACAAATATTAAATACAAAAACTGTGAAATTACGAAAGGTATTGTGTTGATTGATCGACAAGACGATTTTATTTCATTTTGAATGTATTTTGCAACCGATTTTTTAAGCCTGGAACACACCGAGACTTTTCTGCGCAGAATAGTAGAATGCAGAAAAGTTTCATTCTGCTTTGGTTCTGTTTTCTGCAAAATATAGCGATAACACACACACAAATGCAGTTAAGTGAGTTAAGTAGAGTGCATTCCACCGCCATTTTACATCCTCTGTCTATTGATAATCACGGTTAACTTTGTGAAAAGTAAATCATAATATTATATTTCTTTTCTAATTTTAAAATTACAAAATTAGAAAAAGAAAGATAGTATTATTAGGAAGGGGCGTAAAACAAAATAGCAAAAACATCTTCAAAAATCCCGCCTTCACCTAATAACT
>AYEL01064111.1:0-35042 GCA_000484575.1 Olivierus martensii
TTTATAATTAATATATATAATAAAAATTAATGATGTTAATTTATAAATTAATATTTATGTTATATATATATATACTATAATAATAATAAACAGCACATTAACAAACGACAAATGTAGGAAATTGTCACATAGCACACGAAACGATTCAACACATTACGTCGGGTTGCAAGCTACTTGCACAAACAGACTACCTGCACAGACACAAGTAGCAAACATAATACACCAAAAGCGTGCAACTAAACACAAATTAATAAATACACTCACACCATATTACAAATATTTATCAGACACAATCTTAAGCCCGATTTAGACGACGCGTTTACAAGCGACAGTTTGTCGCCCGTAGAGTGCTGATGTCGGCTGTTGAGATATTTACACCAAGCGTATTCGTCGCTTGCCGCAACTGCTGTCGGAAGCGACTTGAACGCTGGTGATCATGCGCAATCCCGCCATGTTTTTCAAAGAAATTAACACGTGACACAGCTGCATAGAGCTAATTGGTTCTTGCTTGCGTTTGCAGCCGTAAAAATTCAACTTGTCGAATCCTTCGCGACTATGTCGTGCTTATACGCATGGCTGTCGCTAGAGGGACATGCCATCATTTAAACGAGGCGGAAACAAGCGTTTGGAAGCGTACGGCATTTAGGCGCGACAAACTGTCGCTTGTAAACGCGTCGTCTAAATCGGGCTTTAGAAAACTCAACACACAAGATAGACTACGACAGAACAATCCTAACAGACAAAACCTTACACCATAACAGACCAGACATCACTCACATAGACAAATAAAACAAAGTTACCTACATTATAGACATCTCAATACCCGACATACACAACATCCAGGATGCATTCATCCAAAAAATTAGCAAATACACAACTTTCACAAGAAATTAAGCGTCTTTGGGAAATACAAAAAGCAGTCATAGTACCCATCATTATTTCCTCAACAGGCAGGAGTAATCCTTCACACCCTACACAAAAGCCTCAAAACACTAGATTTGCATCCCAAGACATACTTAACACTTCTAAAAGCATCACTACTCAATACATGCAACATAGTAAGAAATGCATCTCAAGACATACTTAACACTTCTAAAAGCATCACTACTCAATACATGCAACATAGTAAGAAAGTATCTCAGCAGTGACACAGACAGTTAGTTAACTAATATTTAAACATCACAAGTAGCTATGTCTTGACTCTTGTCCGACATAGCACTTTGACCCGGAGATATTTCGTGCCCACATTGATGTACTATAACAATAATAATAATAATATATAAATTAATATTAATTAATCATTATAACTATCATCAGTAACTTGCACCGGGCCTTTTTCTTAGACCGGTCCTGTCAGTTAGTGTTAGTAAATAATTTTCAAAAAATTCAAAATTTATAATGGGGGGGAAATAATGAATCAAAAAGTTTATAACGCGTAAAATCTTAGCCATTCTTAATATAATAAATTATTTTATTATTCCAAATAAGTTTGCAAATGATTTCTTTTAATTAATTATTTTTTCTGTATAAATTCAACTAACCAGAAAGAAAATTTATGTTCTGGTTACGATTGGATAAAAAACCCATCCACTTGCAAATTAGAAACAATCCTTATATGTAAGTAATCTTGTATATGTAAAATTAAAGCAAAATATTATGAATTTATGAAATTTATATCCTGATATATGAAGAATTATGATAAGTGTCACTTTTTATATGTTTTTCTTTACTAATCAATCGGTTATTCCACTGCTTCTCAAAGTGTGGTTCGCGACCCCCTACGGGGTCACGTAACAAACTTTGGGGGTCACAAAAATTTTAGCAAATGTTTTAATTCGTATTCTTCATGTTTTTCTTTACTAATCAATCGGTTATTTCACTGCTTCTCAAAGTGTGGTTCGCGACCCCCTACGGGGTCACTTAACAAACTTTGGGGGTCACAAAAATTTTAGCAAATGTTTTAATTCGTATTCTTAGTTTATATACCTCTATACACCGAGGATCGCGAAAATATTTTCTCGGGGTAAAAGGGGTCGCCAAGTGGAAAAGTTTGAGAAGCGCTGTTATTCAATACTTATAGCCAGTGCCTGATTTATATTTTTTTAGGCCCTAAGCTAAGAAAAAATTGAGGCCCTTTCCCCAATCTTTTTAATTGTATAAAAAAGACACATATTTATTTAACAGTCTTTATTAAATTATTTAACTTTAAAACGTGTACAATATTAAAATTAAATTAAACAAAATATAATATAAAATAAAAACATACAAATATATTTAACATAAACTTGTATTCGTTGAAAATGAACAAATCTAAAAATGCCCAACAGCGTTTAAAATCGTAGATTCTATCGTTAGTAACTGGTCAAAATTTCCTTATCGCTTTCAAACGATTAAAAAAATAAATAAATTATAAAAACCGGCAGCCATCTTGGCAACATTTGATCGCCGGATGTGAATTTCAATCGCATTTTTTACAGATAGCATATAAAATTTTTCTCTGTTCAATTTTTTTTCTTAAAATTTAGAAGCCTCTTGAAAGCTGAGGCCCCAAGCTTTAGCTTATTTAACTTAATGGTAAATCCGACACTGCTTATAGCTCAATCAGGGCCGTGCCGTGCTATGAAACAGAGAGGCGGTTACATCAGGCAGCACCGTAAGGGGGCGGCATAAGCATTCAAACATTTAAAGAGCGGCATTTCGAAGATTTGCTTCATACCCCCTGTGGGTAGGAGGTTAGAATTTACCCACCGTCTGACCCCGCGTGGAGTAAAGATTCCTAAAGGGGTCACTTCGCGTTGGTGGTTCCGAGGTCCGTCATTGGGGCTCACTTGTGGGCACCTATACGGAATCGAAACTGCTCTGGCGGTGTCCACATCCGTCACTGGGAGCCTGCGGTGGGGCCCCATACGGGGGCTTGGATAGGAGGTTAGAATTTACCCACCGTCTGACCCCGCGTGGAGTAAAGACTCCTAAAGGGGTCCAAAGGTGGTTCAGAGGTCCGTCACTGGGGCTCACTTGTGGGCACCTATACGGAATCGGAACTACTCTGGCGGTGTCCACATCCGTCACTGGGAGCCTGCGGTGGGGCCCCATACGGGGGCTTGCCCGCCTCATATCTGGCTTTCTCGCATTCATTTTCTTTCGCGCACATTTCGTTTTCGGGGGACAAGTAATTACGTAACCCCCATAGGGAAAAGGGCAAAAAAAAAATTTTGCTTCATACTGAGAAAATCTGCCGCACGGTCTTGAGCTCAACACTTAACTTTATTTATAATTTTTGTTCTATTTTTCCTATAATACTCGTAGAAATAAAAAAATTCAAATAAACATTCGTGCCTTGTATTTATCCACTTAAATTTAAATATTTTACAATTTAGGTGTGACCAAGTGGCGTAACAAGAAATTTTAGTCATTTAATCAATTAATTAATCTCTAACATGAACGCAACGTACGTTTACTGTGATATGTAGCCAAATCGGATCCGCGTTTTTAAAATGCCATATCTTAATTTCGGTGTGTCCTATCCATTTCTAACAAAATTCTTTTAATTTCTACAAGTCTCCTCTCTTAAACTTTGTAGAAACTGTTTCGCTATGTTTACTCCTTAATTTTTTGTTTTTAATTATATAATTTGATATCGTGTTTTATAAACTATCATTCAAACAATTTATTGCGAAAAAGATCGCGCCGACTAGATTATTTAATTAACAACACTCTTACTCACTCCTAAATTGTTTATGGAGCTATATCCTTTAAATTTTTATTCCTAATAACTCTTTTTGGAGTTATTCGTAAACATTATTATTGTTTTATGTATAATATATGAGATTCCTAAATTGTTTATGGAGCTATATCTTTTAATTTTTTATTCTTAATAACTCTTTTTGGAGTTATTCGTAAACATTATTATTGTTTTATGTATAATATATGAGTTTTTAAGCCAAGAATGGATAGTTTATGATTTAGAAATTATTTTACAATATGATATATAAGAATTATTCTAAATGCGAAATTCAAAAATTTCTTATAAATTTCTGAATCGTGATAATAATCTTATTTCTTTTAAGATGTTTAAAAAAGGATCGGATACATATAAATCACTATGATTTTGTTCAATATCTCCTAAATTTTAACCCAGGCGCTTGTTATTTTGGGTTGCATAGAAATGTTGTTTTAGTATCTCGTATTTAGAAATAAATCAGTTTTAAACTATATAAACTTTAATTATTTTTGTTCTACACTTATCACTTTACGATTTAAAATTGGAAAGAAAAATTATAAACAGGTTTTCTTTTTCGTTAGAATTTACACGGGAACTATATAAGGTAGATGCGACGTCTGTCCTTGACGTACGCGATTCATGTGATAAAATTAATTTATTAGTAAAATAATGATTGCCTACTTTTGAATAAAAATATTGATAATTATTTATTAAATACGCTCATAATTACTTAATTTTTGTTTAAATATTTAATTACAGTGTTGTAATTATTTACAGAATCCGTGCTGGAAATAATAAAAAAGTGGCCATTATAGAGTAACATTTTTTATTATTTTGACACGAATTTTAAAAATATTACAAAATTTTAATTAAATATTTAAACAAAAATTAATTAATTACGAACGTATGTAATAAATGCTTGCCACTTGTCGTTCAGTAAAACAGATCCAAAACTTTTGTGGATCAGGTCGTACACTGAACGCACCCAAGGAGAGATGTCGTAAATTTATTTTATGCGATTCGCGTGTAAATTCTAACGAAAACACCTATCAAAAATATTTCTTTTCTATTTTAGATCGTAGACAGATAATTTTTATCATCTGTCTACGATCTAATAATAAAACTAAAAATAGAAAAAAAATTATGGTAAAAACAAACTAATAATAAAACATATGAAATTTCCTTAAGATATAAAATTATCTCACAATAAATTAAATAAATAAATTATGATTTTAAAAAGTTTTATAATGAATAACAAAAGAGTAAATTCATGGATGAGTATGTTCTGTTAAGTTGAAATAGAATGAACAATGATGTCATTTATTTTTAAATTATCACAAAGCCTGAAATAAATGAGTTATATATCAAACTAAGTCCTAAGATAAAATAGTTTCATTTATTAGATATATGTAAAATCAATAAATCAATATTTGTTAGTTGTTTCGACTGAACTGATTAGATTAAACTGATAAGCGATTCAAACTTCTATAGAACAATGGGTGCGTTTTAAACCTCAACAAACCAATCAGTGTTGAGCTCATCAGACGCTCAACACAGTAATTGAGGTCTATGTGGTGAGTATGTTGATACCGGTTGACACCGTTTATCGAACATCGCGGAAAAAGTAATTCCTACTAGATGATAAGATTTAAAAGTTAGAGAGTGTAACAAATCATTATCATCGTTGTTGTTTATTGGAAAATAACTTTTTGTCCTTTCTAATGACGTTAATGAAATTATAACATTCATTATTGTCCTCTTCATCACCATGTTAACCGCCGTCTTATCACCTCACTTAGCAAGTCGTTCCAGAAACAAACTGATGTCGAGTTATTTCTGACGTCATAAGAGATTAATCACTGATGACATCAGTGACATCATTGAGGTTTGGAACGGACCCAATATAATGGCATAAAATAATAGGAAAATTGCATTGTTATAAAATGCTGCGATATTCTTCATATCACTGTATTTTTGTATAATGAATAACTTATACAGTACTGTCCGTCCGGCTTAGCCGCGACCATCGACGGAAGTACGCCTGCGCTAACTGAACGAATCCAGTGACAAAATAGGAATGACAGCTTCGCACATGGATGTTTTCAAACACAAGATAACTGAAGTTACTTTGCACATGGATGTTTTCAAACGCAAGATAACTGAAGTTGAATGGACTTATTGTAATGTTGAATGCTAAATGATTAGTTTTGACGTTGGAAATAATATATTTAATGCACATAGATGTTTTCAAACGCAAGATAACTGAAGTTGAATGGAAGTTCACACATGGATGTTTTCAAACGCAAGATAACTGAAGTTGAATGGAAGTTGCATATGGATGCTTTCAAATGCAAGATAACTGAAGTTGAATGGAAGTTTATTTTAATGTCGAATGCTAAATGATTAGTTTCGACGTTGGAAATATTTTATTGTAATGTCGAATGCTAAATGATTAGTTTCGACGTTGGAAATAATTACTAACAGAATTTAATATAATATTAATTCAATAATTCCCACTCATCATTATACCGACTGGAGGAAAGTAACCAAATATGGAATATCGTTTTCTTTTTTACGCATAAAATAAACAAATATTAAAAATCAAAAAACTTTTAATCGTAATTACAAATAGAACTTAATATAATATTAATTCAATTATTTCCACCCGTCATTTTACCGACTGCAACTCTCCCTTTCGCGTTTGGACTCATCCACCTTAGCTAGGCGCGGTTTCGTGACGGACAATACTTGTGTCTTATCGAAAACTTACAGATATTAAGTTTATAGTATTTTATTTCAAAATTACAATTTTTTATTAGTTAATGTGATAGTTATAACTGTTTTTACATTGATAAATTTCAAAATTTTTAAATAATGCAAGTTTTGTAAAGAAAGCTGTGAAAAGTACGGGTGTGTTCCAAACCTCAACAGACTAATCAGTGATGAGTAAAAACTCTCAGCAAACCGTTCCAAAGATTCCAAGAGCATGTTCGCATATTTTATGTATAATATTTTCATTTTCTAATTGCGATAATAAATGTTTTTCAATTGACATAATTATTATTGCCATTTACGCTCATGAGAAAGGATTTGTTATTTTTGTTTATGTTTTATTTAAATAAAATAAAAACAAAAGTTTAAATACAGGCTTTTTTAATTTAACCCTTTCCAGCTCAATGTTGCCATATGGCAACATTTCTTTTAAATGTATCAAAAAGTTAGAAGATCAGAAAATTTGGTTTATGAATATGAAGACAGTTTTGTTAGAGTTCCATAGATTATATTTTATGCACTCAACTCTCAGTTTTTATTTTATTTGAATTCATTTGAAGGCTTTGTTCACATGTTGTTAATGCCTACCATAGAAAGCAAATAGTGTGTTTTTGTTTATTTTTTATATAATTGTATTAATCGTGTTTGTGAGCTACAAAAATTGTTTTCTGCATTATAAAGGTATATATTACAACTTCTTATTTTGTTTATTAATTTTCATTTCATTGATTTATAAATATAATCAAGAATATGTATGTTGCCAAATGGCAACATTGGGAAAATAATATAAAAATTCTCTAAATGTAATCTGACTTAGGTTTCTTACTTTTTTCTAATTTTCATTTATTTAATCTAGATTTAATGAGTTAATAATTCAAAATTCTATATTCTTATTGATATTTGTAAATTTATGAAACAAAAAATTCTTTTTCTTCAGCTAATATTTGCTTTAATAAAATATTTGGGATATTTTCAAATGAAAACGTGCAAAAGGCAAACTGAAATTTCTAGATTTCCAGGCTAAAATTGCCAGGAAATCCAGAAATTGCATTACAGGACCCTCATGGTAAAATAATTGGAACACTGATATCTGAAGAAAACAGAAAAGTAGAAACAAAATTACTTGTAACAACAATATCTATCACAGACATTCAATCTGATAATTATAGCACTTGCCTGAACATGCCAATAAAAAAAATAGATGAAATTGTTACACATAAAAGGATTTTCTGGAATAAAATGCCCTAAATGTAATGTACATTTGTGCATCACAAACAACAAAAATTGGCATCTAAGTTGTTTCACACTAAAAAATAAAATTTACTATTATTTTATTATTACATTACTAAAAAAGTACAATTGATAATTATAATGCATTCTAATATTATATATATATAATATATATATATAAATGTAACCAAACAATTTTTCTTAGCCGCCATCTTATCTCCACACTTAGCGAGTCGTTCCAAAAACAAACTGATGTTGAGTTATTTCTGACATCAAAAGAAACTAATCACTGATGACTTACTGTTGAGGTTTGGAACTCACCTTACATTCCAGCAGTGGCGGATATAGTTTTTTGGAGGGGAAGGAAAGGGAGTTAATTAATATTTAAGGAATTAATGTAATAAACGTATATTTATAATGCATATAATATATTTAAACATTTTAATAAATTATCCCATTAAATATTTTTTTTTTATCTCAAGAGCATGTTCACATATTTAACGTATAATATTTTCATTTTCTAATTGCCTTCATAAATGTTTTTCAATTGACAAAATTATTAGTGCGATTTACGCTTATGAGAAAAAATTTACTATTTTTGCTTATATTTTATTTAAATAAAATAAAAACAAAATATTAAATAGTTTTTAATTTAATAAAAATCGAGATAACGAAATTTTCTGATTTTGATCCGTTTTAATCCATTTTTTTTTTTTTTCTGATCACGAAAATTTTTGATTCCGCAGCAACACTGACCATGGCTCCAGTGCACTTGTAATTTGTCATAAGAATATCTGATCCGAAAATTGTTGATTCCGCAGCAACACTGACCATGGCTCCAGTGCACTTGTAATTTGTCATAAGAATAAAGTAAAAAAAAAGAAAGTGGAGTGGTGGTGCGCTGTGGATTATTATGCTGCATCAAAATTTCTTGCATGGGCAGTTGCTTTTATGACTTTTATCAAGTTCAGTTTTTAACGCATGAATATCATTCTCTAAGCAAATAAAAATTTCTGCGATATATATATTTATTATTATGAATACTAGACTAGACTAGAAAAACGGAAAATGTGAATTTTGATGGTATTTTTAGAATTGATCTTATTCTTAAAAACTTTTTGCTCAACATAATCAGTTCTAAGAAATCATTTTGTTTTGTATATCTTCATAAATATTATCTAAATCCACTACTAGAAGTAATTTGCATTCCAGCTCTAATGTATGGTAACTGG
Organism: Olivierus martensii; assembly: GCA_000484575.1. Taxonomy (NCBI): domain Eukaryota; kingdom Metazoa; phylum Arthropoda; class Arachnida; order Scorpiones; family Buthidae; genus Olivierus; species Olivierus martensii. The sequence continues at coordinate 8,956 of AYEL01064111.1, forward strand.
GTACAATTATTCCCCTTACTGTGCGCATAATTATACCACATGATGGGGAATTGTAGGCATTTGACTTTCTCTGGTTTTTTTATTTATAACTTCGCTAATGAGGTTCTTTGAAAATTATTCTTTTATTCTGTGAAAGGTAAAGCTTGAGAATTCAAGCTCAATTAATAACTAATGTTCTAAACCAGTGGTTTCTCAACTTTTTTTCTGTTGAGGAACATATTTTAATATTTTAAAATTTGGCGGCCCATCTAAATATTTTAAATAATAATTTATATTTTTAACAACGAATTTTTATTAACAGATTATTATATTTATTCTTATTTATTACATTCAGATTACAGACATACTCTATACGGGATCATTAAATGGCGGCTCTTATTAAGTTATAACGCCATCTGCGGATTTTGTCTTTTTAGAGAAACTATAATTTTAATTTTTGATCATTAAATTGATTATAATTAAGTTAATTATAATTATAATTAAGTTAATTATAATCCATTTAATGATCCCGTGTACGAGGATATTAAGTTATAGCTACATCTGCGGAATTTGTCTTTTTAGAGAAACTGTAATTTTAATTTAATTTTTATTCCTTAATTTTTAAATTATGAATAACGACATAAAAAACTTTTGACTGTCGCAGAAATTCGACGGTTAGATTTTTCTAACGATACCCTATTTAGAGGATTAGATTTTTTTAACGATATCCTATTTAAAGGAATCAGTATAGTGGTTCGAATGCTAATCAATTAGTGAAAGAATTATTTTTAAATTATATTTATTATTTGCGTTAAATATTACGGGAATACCATTTTGTTTTTATAATTTATAAAAAATTCTAAAATAGGTTATATGGTTTCTCATGTTTCTCATTACCTTCTATGGATATTCCTACATGCCATATTTAAATATAGTTGCCATAGTTTATATATCTATCATGTAATTTAAAAAATTATTTAAAGGTACAAAATTCCATATTGCCCAAAAGATGTGAGTTAAATGAAATAGTATTCCATTTTTTAAATTAGAAAAACAGTATTTTTTTTTTTCAAGTACTATCCAAGAATATTAGATAAATATATACTTTGAGCATGGCTTTATTCAATATTTGTATCATTTTCTTTCGGTTGGTGAAGGTTTTCGCTTAGGCATAGTGACAGCCTACTACAAAAATAAAAAATCCTTAGAATAATTTATAGACTACTCTAATTTAGAAAGCAGTCTGATCATATGTCTATTTAACTTTTAATGGATCAAACGTTAACTTAAATTATATCATTAAGGACTGAACATGGTAATACGGAATAATATTCCATATCGTCACTACCCATAGCATAATATTTGAACGAAGCTTACTCCAATAGAAGCCAAATCTCTCAAAATACGAAGAGATATTATGAAAGGTGCTTCCTAAATGCTCTTAAGAAACAAAAAACAATTATCATCTTACCTGTAGTCTTAGCAGATTCGTGATTTCAGATGGCGCAAAAATTTTTGTATTTGATGAAAACACGTTATCTATTTTAAACTGTCATGATTCCCACCGAGGAAACTGAAACTGAAGCCAAAGTATGTCGCCACTTAAAAATTCTGCATTATTACAGTTTCATAACGCCACCTTCTCTATAAGAAACCATGCTATTCCATAATACCCAATTATAAAGGAATAATTTTTATCATTAGGTCGTATTATGTGACAAACGTAGTTTAAAATCATATCTTGTCATAATTTTGATCTATACAAACTGAAGAGCATATATTTAATAATAATCGTTACAATAAATTATACTGTATATCAATGTATTATATTTTCCATGAAATCAACATTATATATAAATACTGATCGAAATGAAAAATTTTAACTTTTGTTCACACACAGCAACAGATGATAAAATTTTATTTTAATTGCTTTTACTTCCTTCGACTATAATTTCTTTTGTTAAAAAGAATTTGACCTTTCCAAAAAACTATTGTATTTGTACAATAGTTTATTGGCTCTGAAAAGTTTCGTGTTCTTGGAAAAAAAAACTTCCAAGTTCTTAGAAAAGCTCTCATAGACTCAATACTGACTTCCGATGCTGTCGTCTGGTATAGTCAAGGACATTTAGTCGTAAATTTTTATGGCCATCTTAGAAAAACTGATATAAAGTAAAAACTTTATATCAGTTTTTCTGAGATGTCCATAACACGACAGCATCGGAAGTCAGTATTGAGTCTATGGGAGAGCCGAAGTTCATTTATATTACTTCTCCGATAATATAGTCCACTAAATTATCAATATTTGCGAAGTTACAATAAACTGCCGTAAAATAATGACAATTTTGACAAATAAGCTATTAGTCATTTATATTACTTCTCCGATAATATAGTCCACTAAATTATTTGCGAAGTTACAATAAACTGCCGTAAAATAATGACAATTTTGACAAATAAGCTATTAACTTCGAATAAAATTACGACATTAACATGATTTTAACATGTAGTAAATTATCTGTATGTCTATAATATATACCAGGGGTGTTCAACTTTTTCACTATGCGAACTACTTTTCTATACTAAGTTATTAGGCGATCTACTCTCTTATACAGATAACGTTCTCCCAACTTGATATTTGATTATGTACAACTATGCAGTTAAATGCGCTCATGCACTTCGGAGAACCCATTCTCTCAGCCCTAAAAACTTTAAAGAAACTAAAAAATTTAGTTTCTTTAAAGTTTACTCAAACGTACCCAAAGTGACCACCTCTCGGGACCGAACTGACTGGTCACTTTTCACAGGTGGCCACTATACAGAACAGTGATTCTCCCCTTCCCCCAAAAGAAAAAACTATTCTCATCATAAAAAGAATTGAAAATAAAATCTCCCACAGTTTCTTAACTTTCATTAATATGTGTAATTTTTCTTTTTAGCATACTGAATGCTAAAAAGAAAAATTACACATATTAATGAAAACTGCATGTTAAAATGAACACCCATTTCATTTTGCACTTCATAGCACTCGAGGTACTCAACTTTTCATTTATAAATGTTGTGGACACGTCTTGTTGACTCCAAACTTCTCAGTAGTTATTCTTTGTGTACTATGTTCCAAGTAATTACTGTCCGTCCAGCTTAGCCGCGACCATTGACGCAAGTGCGCATGCTCTAACTGAACGAGTCCAGTGACAAAATAGGGATGACAGCTTCGCACATGGATGTTTTCAAACTCAAGATAACTGAAGTTGAATGGAAGTTTATCGTAACGTCGAATGCTAAATGATTAGTTTAGACGTTGGAAATAGTATATTTAACAGAACTTAACCAAACCATTCCCATACCGACTGCGACTCTCCCTTTCGCGTTTGGACTCATCCACCTTAGCTAGGCGCGGCTTTCGTGGACGGACAATGATCAGTTCCAATTTTTGTGTGTACTAAGCATACAGAATAGGAGGCATTTATATATTAATTAAAATCATCAACTTGAAGTCAAGCGATAATGATGACATATAGCACCTTCTGACAAACAGTCTTATAGCCAGAGGGCCGAGACGGGGGGAAGCTAGGACAAATTCCACGGGCCCGTAGAAGATTGAGGGGCCCGGGCCGCCTCCTAATAATAAGATTTTTTTTTTACTTTTTTAAATTAACTGCGCATTATAAGATATATAGAATTGAAACTATTATAAAAATGCAAGGTAAAGAAAAATCTTTGTATTCTAAACAGTTAAAATAAAAATTAATTATGATAATTAGACGTAAGAATTTCATTTAAACAAAGAAGGAATGACAGACCGTCAGGACCCAAAACAAATTTTTTAGAGGAATGGGATATATACAGTGGAACGAGAAACGTTTATAACGAAACGAATGGGACGGGAAAACTTTTTTGTTATAACCGACGTGAAAAGAAAATTTTTAAAAGTTGGGGACATTTCCTAAAGTTAGTTCATGAGCCTATGACGTTATTCTTCGAAAAAAATCGATATTTTAAAGGTTTTCTTCAAAAATATTAAAAAATAAAATTGGTCGAACCTCAATTTCCTCAAATTGGATATAGTATAATTTTTAATTAAACAGAATTTAAAGTGAATAAAATATGTATAAAACATATGTAATATGTATGGTTTTGATTATCTTACAGAGGAGAAAAGGAAAAAAATATATATATACTGTATATATAACAAGGTTTTATATAGGGCCCCAAAACCTGGTTCGTACCGGATTTCTCTCGGCGCCCCTGCTTATAGCACGCATATACTGTACTATAATTAATACTAACCGTATATGTGCATTTAACATAGTCAAACCTATATTAAAATACTATATAAAGATACAGTTCGTTCCAAAAAGGTAGTCACCTGCAGAGGCTGAGGCTGAGCTTACCGGAAGTTGATCGGTTATAAAGTCTGTCAGTTCTAACGTGCAAAGTGGAAGCTAAAAATGGACGCGTCCGTTCTAACTTGTAAGAATAGAGGTGAGGTATACGAATGAGATGGGTCGATTACAGCGCTCTGAACTGAAAAGTCGTTCGGCTTTTTTACGTCGACATCCTTATAAATAAACGTTGACATCCAGTGTTAAAAACAGGGGGCCCCATCGACCCTTTTGCGGGGGACCCTCGCAGTTTTCAGCTACGCCACTGCATGCATTGGCATTGATTGAGCATGGCGTTGATGTTCCGTAAACTGAATATTTTGATTTTGCTTCAAATTATTTTTCGGTAAAAGATGTTAATTAACCACAGAAGGGTATTCAAATTGGCAAAATTTGTCGAAAATTCTCAGTGCTCATGAAGGATGTATAGTTCACATTTGAATTTATTTATAAATTGGATGGATTTGAAGTAAATTTTTTTCTTTTTGGAAAAAATATTCTAACGGCTCTGAATAGAAGACTGCATCCGGGCGCCAAAACCCTAGACCCTGTACTGTCCTCGATTGTTATGCTACTGTACCACAGTTTAATTTACGAACCCTAAATTAGGAGACAATCACAGTAGGTCGAATAGAATATTACAACGATTTGAATGGCTGCATTCAGCAGACTCAACTGTTGTGGAACAGTTGAGAGATTTTCTGCTGAACGCGTCTTCAAGGTAGCGCTGTTACCGAACTTGTTGAGTGTGTGACGTCAAGTTTGTAGCGGATTTCATTTACGCTACTATCCAACATGTTCAGTTGTTTCAAAATGGCTGCGCCCATGCATGTTTTATTAATCCAAAAGAACAAATGATGATATATAAAGTATACGTATTTAATGGTGTTTACAACAGACTTCATTTTCTTTCAGTAATCGCGCTCTCTGTTACTACTTGCCGTTCAGCAGATACATCAACCGCTACCGTTACAACTCATCTGCTCACTTAGAACTGTTGAGTCTGCTGAACGTAGCCAATAATAATGATCGTTCGATGATGGCTGCAAGTTCCTTTCTACGTCTTTTGTAAAAATCAATATAATAAACACGAGTTGATGGTGGCCAAATTGGCAGTGTGAAAATACTTGACGTTTTATCTTAGATCGAATCCAGTCATATATTCATGATCACAGCTTAAAATTTAGTCCCTAGTTGATCTCATTGGATATAAGCAATTCATGGCTGGCCTAGAATGGCCATACTATTTATTAATCGGAGATCTATAAAATTGTTAATTTGCAATGAAAAATAATAATAATCATAAATAGAAAATAAACATTTCTAAAGCAGTTAATGACTACTATCAAAAACCGCATATACACGAATCCCAGATCCATAGTTGGTAAATTGCTGCCATCATTGCTGCGCACTTGTGTAACCGCATATAGTGAATTTCGCGGTTGACAATGGATTACTGCATATGATGACAACGTACGTAATAGATATATTTTAAATTGACAAATAAATATAAAAGAAGAAAAACTAAACACAGTAAATTAGTATAGTTATCAATACATGAAACAACTTGGAGCATGGCAAACATGGAAGAATGAAATTAATTAATGATGAGATGTGCCAGCTGAAATGTCTTCCTGTAGCTGCTCCGTTTAATGCTGTGTCGATATAACACTGTTTATTTCCGAATTCTATATTTTTTATTGATTTACTTTGGCGCGGTTTTTCAAACCATTATACACATATAAATTCGAAATCGCACGAATTTGTTGCTTTGAGATCACGCAATGTGTTTGATACCAGTGCGGCGACCCCTACCGGCCAAAAGGTCTACCACTCCCGAAAGACAACGAGAGTATTTCTTACGGCAATACTGACTAGGAGTTGCCAGCTCGACTGCTCCGCCGACACTCTTTGACCACACTCCGACGTGGACAGACGTTAGTCAAATAGTCCCGATTCTTTCTGTGTCAATCATAACTGTACTGTAGTATCGCTTATGTACGTTTATGTACCTGTGTATACTATTAGTAATAGAATAATAAATTATATTGTGGATGCAAACGGATTGAACTTTAACAAGGTTTGTTAATCTGGAAATAAAATTTGTTTCCAAAAAGCATTATATTTTTGCATTTCGTTTGTTGAGACAATAGTGTATTGAGTACCAAAGCCCCTCCCCCTCCATTTTGTAACTGTGGCTCTTATATCTCTCCATATCCCTCAGCTATGACCCTCAAGTTCATTAAAATTGGATAGCACTGGTATAGAACAATATTGAAAGTATTAAAAAGCCACAATATGGTAATGGTGTTAATAAAGAGGAGGTTTTTAGAGCCTGATAGCCAAGAATCTGTTGGACCAAATTTGGTGTACATATTTTTCAGACTATGGAAATTTGATTTCAATAAAGAAAATAAATACAGTCAAACCCAAATCTGACGCCCCTTGTTAAGCCACCATCCTTGCCAACCGATAAGAAATTTGGCGGAATAGATCTTCCCTATATTAATATAATAGGCAAACCCCGATAAGATGCCATCTGCCAGTAAAAACATCTAAACAAATATTCCTTTTTATATTGTATTTGTCCTCATTAATCCAACAGGGACATATTGATATAAGGTGACTTACTCCCCAAAGTTCATTAGTACAATATATATAGTATTAAAAGTTCTCTGGATTCATTTGTAACCAGTGGGTGGGAGAGATGGACTTAACAGTTAATCATATGTCTCTTTAAACCTGGTTTACATCTAAGTTGTAATAAATTTAAGATCTTAACAACCAGATCATTTCATCATTTATGGCATATTGAGCAAATAAGAATACTGTATAGTAAGCTGTGTACATTGTGTTTTACAGAGAACTCAAAGTAGAGGATTAGAACAACATATGGACATGTTTTTTATATACTACTGTAAAGTATTGGTATGTATACTATACTGTAAAGTATACAGTTTTTTTAGATATGTTAAGTTTGGATGCTAAATATAAATGTACTGTAAGACCCTGCATAATGCTGTTCCATTTAATGCTGCTTCAATATAATGTGGTTTTTTTTTTAATTCTATCTTTTTTATTGATTGGTTTTTCAAATCATTATATTTAGATAAATCCAAAATTGCACAAATTGGTTGCTTTAATACTCTTATGCCTTTTCACAGTGCATTTGATATCAGTGTAGTGTAGTATATATGAAAGTTTGCTGCGATCACAATTATTGCTTGCTGAACGAAAGAAGAAAAATCAAACGACGTTAGATGACTTCTTAACGAAAAAAAAGGCGGCCGGATAGCCGAGAGGCACGCTGTCAGCCTGCCACGCAGGAGGTTAGGTTAAGTAAGGTATGTTAAGCCTCCATATCTCACGAGGGATATACTGTATCTGGCGGCTGCCACTTATGGAGCCCATCACAGGCTGGCCAATACCCATGATGAGGTCGATCGGATGGTTGAAGGATGGGGTTCAACGGGCTGGACCCGGATCCCTCCTGAAAAACTGGAGGTGTGGGACCCGGATTTGAAAAGAAAAGGCAAACGATGTTAGATGACTTCTTAACGAAAAAACAAAAAATGTCAAATGAGGAAGAACCTTCCTCATCACCAACATAAATTAGAAAGTATCAAATGAGGAAGAACCTTCCTCATCACAAACAAATTATTTACTAAACTTTATATAACTTTATACTTAATACTATATTTATATAATTATTTACTTTAACTTTATATAATATTAGGATTATTTGGATTAAAATTATTTATTTAAATATTTTTGATTTTCATGAATGATTTATGAATACAAATCGATATTAGCAATAAAAATATCTATAATTAATGTAATACAATAGTAATAATACATGTTACAAAATAAAATTAAAAAAGATGGTACATATATTTTTTTATTTGCAGTTCTGTTTCACTTATTTCATTATTTACATGTTATGATGATCTCATTAATGCTGTTTCGTTTATTGCTTGGTTTCTTTGGAATGTATCCCTGCATTAAACAGGGTGTTACTGTACTGTATTTTCAATTTGCTAAATTTAGAAAAACTGCTTATCTTCTCATGTAGAAAGTATCCACGCAGGAGGACTCAGGTTCGTGTCCCGGGTCTGATAACTCCTGATAAGTTTTTCGGGGTGCTGGGCCCGGCCCGGCAATCCCCGTCTTTCACTATTCAGCCCCCTCTACGGGTGTGGGTGCAGCCCGTGGTTGGAATTGGCCCGCCCCTTAGTACTCTTCCTGATTGGAAATAGGCGTAAAATATGCAAAAAAACACGAAAAACAAAAATATCAAATGAGGAAGAATCTTCCTCATCACAAACATAAATTATGTACTCGAATATTTTTTATTTTAATGTATAATTTATAAATACAAATCGATATTATTATTGTATTACATTAATTATAAACATTAAAAACTAGTACTCTTACTGAGTGGAAAGTGGCGTCATCTGTTGACAAAAAAAATCATGAAATAGGTTAATTTTTTTGTGAAAGGTTTTGATGAAAATTTGACTTTGATGACTGCAATATTATCAATCCCGGTCCTCCAGGATGTTAAGCCAGTTTTCTACGCGGCCATTCGGCCGATTCTCATTTCAACAACTTCCTCATTTGGCGGCCGAATGGTAACACGTTGGCATTCCACGCAGAGCCACGCAGGTAGATCTCATTTCAACAACTTCCTCATTTGGCGGCCGAATGGTAACACGTTGGCATTCCACGCAGAGCCACGCAGGTAGAGCCGGCAATGTTTTACCGACAAGGATGTTTTATACATATGGATGACTGCTCATCAGTAGCAATGAGTGAAGCCAAAACTGTCTATAATTAATGTAATACAATAATAATAATAATACATGTTACAAAATCAAATAAAAAAATGGTATGTATATTTTTTTATTCACAATCCTTATTATTTACTTATTAAGATAGCCTCATTTTAACGCTGTTCCGTTTAGCGCTTTGTTTTTTGGAATGTATCCCCCCGCATTAAACGGGGTCTTACTGTATGAGGAGATGATTAACGAAGTCAGAAATATTTTCTCTCAAAAAATCCGAGATAAATAATGTTGTAATGAATAAATGCTGCGATTTTGTATTTGTATCATAAATTATGTCCACAAGTTTCATTTACATAAGTTTTTTTTTTTATTGATAATCTATAATTATGCAGTAGAACCTGTATAAGACAACCACTTCCTGTTCCAATCAAAACTGATCCTTTATACAGGTGGTCGGCTTATACATCATGTTTAAATGAAACAAAATGATTACACTCTAATAAAAACAAAACGTATGCTTTTGTTACAATTTATAACAATTTATCATTTGTTCAAAAACGCATATTTATTTTAATTAGTATGGAAAAACTATAATCGTGCTTTGTCGCATCTCACTTTAATTTTTTATAATTTCTATTTTTCATTATTTTCTATTGTTGATGCCAGTTTTTTAATTCTTCAGCATGTTTTTGCAGGGTGTCATTCGCTTAATGTTGCGATTTCCGTTGTTCCTCCATTTAGTCAGAATTTCTTTTTGGGACAATATTTTGTGGATCTGTGTTTTCCCCACGATAAATTTTTCTGCTAATGCTCGTTGAGAAAGACGTTTCTTACTATCTTCAATAATTTTTATTCGTGATTCTAGATTCAAGGCATTAACTTTCCGTTTAGAAATGTTTCAAAATCCAAAGTGCAGTGTAGCATCGCACACGTATGAGATTACATTTGATTAATACGCTTGCGTAGAACATAAACATCCGGATCCATGGTTGGTTGTTTTTCACTTTGTTTTTCCTTTATCATTCTTCCATAGACCTTCAAGTTATGATTTTTAAAGTTATTAATACAAAATTTAATTATCATATTATAGATACAAATCTAAGAAACGTACACATTAAAAAGATATCACATTAAAATAGAAAAAACGTCACGATTTCGTCATTCCAGCGCTCTACATTATTCTCGTAGTATGAATGATGGGGAAAAATTCCTATGGTGCAATTTTTTTAATTGCAGTTGTTTGGCTTAAATGAAATATAAATTTAACAGAAAATGGTACTGATGTAAGTAATAAAGATAGTCAATTAGTAGTGATGTTAAAAAATTATGGTCGTCGTAGAAGGGTTCACTTTATATTTGATCTATAGAAATGATGGTCGTGGTCGCGTTAGGGAGGAGGTCGTCTTATTGAGGGTTAAATAGCATTATTTCTATGGGAAAAAATTTGGTTCCCATAAAATCGTAGTCGTCACTTCAGGTGGTCTTCTTATACAGGTGATCGTGAAGTCAGTTTTCACTGTATTTTCCGATTTTGGATTTTAATTACAGTACTATAATCTTAAATAAAACTGAATTATAAACCAGTTGAACAGTTCAGCTTCCAAACAAGCACTCTTGTTTTTTTTATTCATCACGTTAATATGATGGTGGAATAGCTGATTTAATCAATATAATAAACTAACATCTTCGATTAATTATGAATTTAATAAAAATGAATTTCGGTTTTTTGCTATCCAAAAATGCTTTAAATCCCGTTAAAATTGATTAGTTCAAATATCTATCAACAGATGGCATCATTATATCAACTTAGGATTGAAATAATTTATGTAAGAATATCTAATACAATACAATACAATAATTTAAGAGTTTCATTATTTTGAAAATTCTTAAATGTATTCATCATTAGGACCTATAACTAGAATAACTATAATTTCGTATAACAAATATTTGATATAAATGAATATAATTGAATTTTATCGAATATATTTTTTATATCCCTGTGCAACTTTGGTTCTTATAACAAAAACATTGTTTTAATATAATCTCATGTATATTATTTTACTTAATATTCTTTGCGAATTACAAATAAATAACATTTAATTTACGAATATATCTACACAATCTGGTAGAAATTTTATTCCCAAATAAAATATAATATGGCACTCTTAAATACTATACTATAAACATTACGAAAATTTAAATGTTAGGACTTAGGATACTAATGTCTATCATGGTTTCAATACCTGTAAGGAATAAAATGGAAGCGATAAATATAAGATAAGAAACGACATCAGACTACGCGCAAGCTATCGAATTCAGTCTGCCGAGATATCATATGATGCGATATTTTAATAAAGTTTGTTAAAAAATGCATAATTACACCGCAATGAAATTACCTTTACGTTGGAACTTTGGGAACTACGTCACTAACTTAATATTTATGATGAAAAAAAAATTTAAATAAATAATAATTCCTAATAGTGTTAACACCTTATTGATAAGAAAGGCCAACTACTTTTACCGCAAGATTAATAATGTTTTGGGTTAATAATCGCTTCAATAGTGAATGTGATTTAACAATTGTTTTTAATTTTCTAATTTAAGGACGACCGAACTTTTCAAAATATTCAAATTTTATGGTACTCCCCGAATATCTGAATCCGCGAACGTTTAGGGACTGGTATAATATATTTAGATAATTCTTATAGATTGCAAGTATTTAAAAATATATTCTAAAAATAGCTTTAATAATAATAATATTTTTCAGCTCTTTTTATTGCTTCCTATACTTTTCATATAACTGATTTGTCTAGAGGCTATGAAACTATAATAATTCTGTCAAGTAGACTTGTATACTCCATCTACTATTTTTCATTCTTTTGATTATTAAAAATTAATTTAATTCTTTTTGGCACTTCGGTATTTAATTTCTTTTATGTCAAATCAATTACTCCAGTGTTTTCCAAACTGTGGGGCGTAAGTCTATGGCAAGGTGTACATGCAAGAATTAACAAAAACATCATTTTTGACACAAACAAGCCGAAAATAAATTCAAATTTTTTGACATTGAATTTAAATAAATTCAGTGTCAAAAAAAATGAATAAGCAAAACGGGTTATAAATACAATACATATATTTATGTATTTAGAAACTTTCTGGTATAACTATTTTAAAGACAAAATAACGATCTCGTTTAGTAATTGTAAAAGAATTGCGAGTAGCGATATCTTCCATGACACCCGATTTGAAAGAATTTATGCTGAAAAACAAGCCCACTCATCACATTAAATACTATGTTGTATTAAATATATATTTTATTTATAGTTTTTTTTTGTAAGTTTGTTTAATTGTATTAAAAATTATTACATCATAATAAATATATATATGTATTATGTATAAGAATCTTATTTATACAAAATACGGTATATTGTTTTGTAGTATTAAATTGTAAATAGAAAGTATAGTACTGTATTTATAAAATTAGATTGTTATGAAAATGAGGGGGCGTGCCAATTTTTTATGAAAAAAGGGGGCGCAGACACAAAAAGTTTGTAAACCACTGAATAACTCTATTTTTTCTTCCATTTTTCTTCATTTTCATATATCTTAATAAATATTTAATTACTAAATTATTTTTCTTTTTTTTGGTTTTCTTAATTATTTTCATTTAGGATCTGTTGACTATTTTATATATATATATTTTATTATGATGTTTAGAGCTTTCACTTTTTCTTTTTCTGATCAATTAATAAACAGCTAATAAAATGTTTAATAACTAAATAATATCCTGTTTCATTATCTTAAAGACACTTGTATGAAATATAAGACTCTCAAAATTCTGATTTAAGTCCGAAAAGTTAAAACAAAAAGCATCCCTTATAAATATATTTTTTCCTTTCTTTGAAATTCTTGATCAATCGTTTTTTAAACAAAATTGCAAGAAGCACAATAAAAAATTTTCAAATAACTATTATAAATGAATTATGAGCTGTTTTAAAATTTTATTATCCAAATAAATCTAATTTTTATATATTTTAAATAAAACTAATTTTATACAAAATTTTTTTCCTCGAATTAATAATGAATAGTTTTTAATTTTCTTCTTATTACTTTTGAAAATTATTACTTAATTAAAATTTTACAGTGTTTACATTTCGTCATTTTTATCTGCCTTTATATTTTTTATTATATCCTATATTTTTCATAAAAGATCATTATAAAATTATATAAGAACTTTTTCAGAATTTTGAATGTTTTACTCTCTTAGTTACTGTTGTAATTTTATGCATATTTCTTTCTAATTTTAGTATTTCATTATTTAATATGAAAAAGTCTTTTTACTGTATCTATTATGTTAATACAGAAACTTCATATTCTATTATTCATTTGGCATAATTACACGATAGATTGATTTTCATTTGCTTCATAACTTACTGCTAATTTTGCACATAAGCTTATAGGATGATTAAATCGTTAGATGATGCAAAGCTATTTTTATATTTCCATTATATTTGAAAAATTTTAATTTATTATTTTAATTATATATCAAGTCTGGCGTGTACTTTCAGTTTAGTGCAAAAATGGTTTGACAGATTGCCTGCATGAAAACGTTTTAGTTTTCTACCGGAGGATCCGGGTTTGAATCCATTCACCTCAAAATTTATATAAGAAGTTCCGGTTCATCGATTCCCACTTCTACAGTCCGGTTGATCTCTCCATAGTAATGGGCTGTCTGTAGTAAGTTTTGTATTCAGAGAAATTGGAAAGTAGCGTTAAAAATGCGCCCTAACCCATTTTTATTAACAAGACTATATAATAGGATTTGCTCTAATCGATCTATTTCATAGCATCCAATTTTAAATAACAGAGTTTAGATTTTTCTGCCTTTACGTATAAAAATATATAATGCATTTTAATATTTTAATATATTTTTAATGTAATATTTTTTCCATAAGTTGGAAATATTGTATGACGGTAATTTACTTAATAATAATTAATATTTTATTTTATTTCGAATAATTATATTGTAATTATTTTCCTAAATTGGTATCCATTACACAAATATTTTATATGACCATCCTAAAGAAAATGATGCATAAAACCAGCATATGTTTAATTTAATGTATCGACTAGACACAATCATTATCTCAATCTGCTAATTTTCTGTCTGAACGAATATACTTTTAATCTTTCGACTATAGAACAAGGAATTAAAGTTATCTCTGGTTATTTATTAGTGTTGATTCTTTTGAATACATTTTTATCATAAAATAGTGCTGTAGATTAATTTAAAAATAAATTTCCTTATTTGATTTTTTCATTTGACATTTACATATATTTCATTTTAGAATCTAGAGAAATTTCAATATTTTAAGCCAAATTACTTTCCAAATTTAGCATAAAATATTTAACATTGCTGATATATTATCAACGAACTTGAATTTGTATAAACTTTTATAAAATTAATCTTTTAAATATTTCAATTGTAATATTTAAATTTATATCATCAAAATTTTATAAAGTGTTCATTTAAATTCAAAAGTGTATTAATATAATCTATCAAAATTTTATAAAGTGTTGATTTAAATTCAAAAGTGTATTAATATAATCATTTTTCTATCAGAAATTATTTTAAACACACAACATTATGAATCATCCCAGTAATCATCCAAATAATATTCTATCCATCTTATTGAGTATAATAATGATTTTTACTATATTTCAAGAAAAAGAATTTTAAATATTTGAAATTTAATATAGAAGAATGCATTTTGTATTTTAAAATCTATTATACAGAAATTTATACACTTTAAAGTAAAGTGTTTTAAAGTATTTCCTGATTTTTAAATAAAAATCAGGAACACTTTAAAATATTTTGATATATTTTTATATTATACTGAATAATAAAAATGTAATTAAAATTTTTAGATTTCACGAATTATTTTATTCTTATCCTTAGTACATTTCATATTGATAGATGGTTTAATTAATAGAATATTGAAAGTGAATTTTCTCCAATACTTTCTGCTGTTACCCTAAAGCAGTGTTTCCCAAAGTATGGTACGCGTACCCCCAGGGGTACGGGAAGAGTTTGGTGGGGCTTTTTCTTTTAGGGTATGAATAAGAGAGATCTATTAAGAGAAATTTTACCTATTGTTGGTTCTAATCTTCGGCTTCAACGTTTGTTCACTGAATATAAGGAACAATTAGATATGATTACGTCATAAGAAAAAATGCTCAATTTGTGTGATGTATTATTAAAACTCCTGAACTTTATATGAAAAAAGAGGATGTATTTCTATATAAAAGAAGTCCTCTTCATGAGAAATATTTCTGCAGATAAAACACTGCCATATAAATAACAAGATTCCTTCAATTAAAAAGGAAAATTCTGCCAGTTCATCTTAGAGACTTAATGAAGAATAAGAATCATAATTTATTTCATTTTCATTCAAACTCTAGTGAAATGAGTGAATTTAAAACTTCTGGTTGTATGAATAGAACTGAAGAAAATTAGAAAAGTATTCCTTTTATCATAATATCATTCTCTGTGTAATTTGTTCATACAATCTTTATAATGAACACTATATTTTTAAATATTGCACATATAGATCAAGATCTGGCATAAATCTATGGAAATTCCAGTTGTTCTTAAAATATTTTTTAAAATGAGCCATACTATTGGAAGTTTCTTACATTGTAAAGACTGATAGAAAGGAAACTGCCAAAGCATATGTGATGAAAGAGTGTGTAACTTGATTTTCTATTGTGAGTGGCACTTTACACCACTCATTCTGGGAGAAGGCATGGGAAAAGCTTTATTTAAATGTTACAAATGGAAACTTCAAGAGAAACTCAGTGAAAGATTTTACATGTTATGTATGTAGATGTTTGCAGAATATAATGTTTTGAATGAAACTGAGGTTGTTGTTGTTAAAAATCACCAAAACAGTTTTTTGCTAGGGAAGTTACAATTCTGCACAATCTTCATTGAAATTTTGTTTGGCTGCACTGTGTAATATTTTGGAATAAGATGTACAGTAATGCAAAAGAATAACAGAAATTATCAAACTATGATATTCTTTCACTGCCTAAAATGTTATGCTATTTAATAAATAATGCTTAATTGAGATTTTCATAAAAGTTCCTGGCATTTTATTAGAATCAGATAAGTTAGGTCTAAAGACCAAAGGAATCATCTCTGTGTTAACATCTCTTTTGTCTTGGTTTTAAACCATTGTGCCATTGTATGAATTGTTTCTTCATTAAGAGAGAGTGTGATCAGTCTTCAATTGTAAATACAATTTGTTTAAATCTATTTTATACTTTTTATTTAGATCATGTTCTATGAATTGTTTGATTACATTTCACTTGATCATTCTCATCATAATAATGTATAATTAAAAACAATTTCATTACAGATGATCACTTCTATAGATTATTCATAAGTGTCTTGTATAGCAGATATACGAATGTTTAACTTGTAGTATAACGTATTTTAATGTCAATGGTATCATTTTTCCATTCAGATCTTTTTCTAGTCCAAATCATGGTGAAAATTTTTCAGTACAATTAACCAACTGAATTCTGTTGGATAGTTGCTCTAATCAGAATTGTTTTATTAATAAATTGGTGCAAACTTGTTTCATTGTCTCAGTCTATTACAATAAGCATATTTTAATGAAAATACAATTTTTTTTTTTTTTTATTCATTGGATACTTTTTATTTTAAATTCTAAAATCAATTATTTATTTATTGAAAAATTCAGATATTATATTACATTATATTGAGTACTGTATCATTAACCCAATATTGTCAAGATATTGAATTGGCAGTAAAAGTTTACAGATAATAAAACCAGTGATAGGTTTACTATACAAGTGCCTACAGCCCCTAATTTGATCCCGAAATCTTTTAGCGCCTAGGACGGGTTCTCAATCTTTTGGAAGTTGCAAGTTCTTTTAGCAGTGATAGGTTTACTATACAAGTGCCTACAGCCCCTAATTTGATCCCAAAATTATATTTTTTTTTTTATAACTCTGGTTGACCCGAAATCTTTTAGCGCCTAGGACGGGTTCTCAATCTTTTGGAAGTTGCAAGTTCTTTTTGAGAAGCTGGGCTTTCCTGCTTAACTGATAAGCAGAGCAGAAGTTGTATAACTTATTCTATTTTGCACTATTGTATACAGCACCAGCTCTTGGTTTCCTCCCACTTCAGCAAAACAAACACATGGATGCCCCATATGAAATTTTTCAATTAAAATGCCACCTCTGAAAACTTGCCGCTCAAGCATATTTGCTTTGATTATACTGTACATATATTTTTCTGGATGCTTCTTGTTCGCAGGATACAATTAAAGATCTGCTAACCACAACTGGCCCTCAGGATATGATAATAATTAAAAATAAATTAATTAAAATTAATTAATTTTGTACAGTACATAAAAAATAAAATAAAAATAAAAAATAATTTTTCAATGCATAAAAAAAAAAAATACACAACAATCTAGATTCGAACCCACCACCTTCAGCTTATGAGCCACGTATTTATCGAGAGCACCATCTGCGCAACAGGTGATCTGTTATCTATCGTTTTTAAGCTGAATTATGAAAAGTTCAATTTTTCAAGTGTTAAAAAATACTATTAGATGGACATATTCAACAAAAAGCTCGGACACGTATTCACTCATTTTTGATGTATTTTCACCATATGCAAGCGGATCAAAATCGGTGGGGGTCAGCTGTGTCTTCCCCTTGTGAGTATGACTGGAGAAAATGCCAGTGGAAATTTCAACTTCCCTCAACTGTAAGCTCTAATTTAACACTCCAAGTTCAATAGTGAAGGTCCCACATGCGGCTTAGAATTACATTTTTTTAAAGTTTTATAGATAATCAGATATTTTAAATGATTTTAGATGTATCTTATTCAAAATCATAGCTTAGAATTACATTTTTTTAAAGATTTTTGCAAAGTTTTATAGATAATCAGATATTTTAAATGATTTTAGATGTATCTTATTCAAAATCAAATGCAATCAATTTATAAATAAGCTATAAACCTTTACAAAGTTACATAATTTTTTCACTTATTACATTATATCTGTTCCAAAGCTTGGTAGAATTCCCAAATATTTAAATTTATTGTTTTGTATGCAAAACATTCTATTAATTATATCACATTCATTCACTTTTTTCACACTGAATAATAAAACAAATATAGAATTTAAGATCTTTGTCAGTCTGTCAAAAGAGTTAAATACAAACAGTATATATCCTTTGTCAAACTTAAGTAAAATGTATATCAGGGTAGGAAGCTGGAGCTGGAGTCGGAGCCATGCAGCTAGGAAGTTTTGGAGGAGTCGGAGTTGGAGCCAGAGCTAAGCTAATTTCTGCTGGCTCCAGCTCCTAACCCTCTACTATATATACTTGAATATAAGCTGACCCCCCGACTTTAGAGTTTGAAAATTGGTAAAAATGCGCAACCCATGTATAAGCTTACCCCGAGACTTTAGCACTTAAAATTCGATAAAATTTTGAAATCAATAAATTACGTGATCTTCGATTTTTAGTTACCGATATATTAATGCCATTTGCCAATAAAATTTGAAACTTTAAATATATACATATAAAATAAATTATTATAATACAAACAACAATATATCAATTTAAAAGGTAAATGATGATGTGATAGTAATAAGTGATACAAGAAATTACAACAAGCACTTGAAGCAGGATAAATACACTATTTTATTATTAGTTATGATATATATTACATATACATATCTAATAATAAAATAGTGTATTTATCCTGCTTCAAGTGTTTGTTGTGATTTCTTGTATTTTTAGAAGCAGCAGAGCTCAGTTGTTTATAGTTAAGGTAAGTGATGTTTCATGGTAGTGGTCATACCAAAAAACTTTTATAGTGATGGTGATGGAGCTGGAGCCAGAATCAAAGTCTCAGTTTTAAAGCAATAACTCCAGAGCCTAACCTATTTCAAGCCAGTTCCCCAGCCCTGATGTAGAATCGAAAAAAGGTTGTAAGCATTATCGAAGCTGATTTTACTTTTCCTAATAAGATATTCTGGATTTAAAGTATTCTGTTTTATTTTAAATTAAAATCAAACAACACAATACAGTATTCCTCAAGGAAAAGCTGTTTTTTTTTCAGACAAATCTCAAGTCCACACAAAATCATGTTTATTTTTCACATTTCATTGGCTCACAGGATTTATGTCATGTTTTCAGACAAATCTAAAGTCCACACAAAATCATGTTTATTTTTCACATTTCATTGGCTCACAGGATTTATGTCATGAATTATCTTAATTATGTATTGCCTAGTTAACATCCAGAATCTATTCTTTATCTGCATAAAATAGCCAAAAGTTTTTTGATGTTCACTTTCACATGTTAAATAATTTAATCAATCTGTTTTCTTTATCTGCATAAAATAGCCAAAAGTATCGATTACATTCACTTAAAACTGCTTAAAAACTTCCTTTTTGAACAATATCAAACAGCACAAACGCAGTTAGTTTTATACCATGTTTATTCTACCATCGAAAAAATGCAAACGTTTTCGGTGCTAGTACACCATCCTCAGGCATTTTTTCGATGATAGAATAAACATGGTATAAAACTAACTGCGTTTGTGCTGTTTGATATTGTTCAAAATAGCCAAAAGTTTTTTGATGTTCACTTTCACATGTTAAATAATTTAATCAATCTGTGAAAGTGATTAGTTTTTTGTAATTATTTTACACAATATGAAGTCTTAACAATTCATGATACTTAAGCTTGTGAGTCAATGAAATCAACATATATTGTCTGCACTTGAAATTTGTTTGAAAGAAAACTGCTTTTACTTGAGGAAAACTGTATTCTGTTAATTTTAATTTAAAATAAAATTGAAATACTTTAAATCCAGAACATCTCATTAGGAAAAGTAAAATCAGCTTGGATAATGCTTTCGACATTTTGAAATTCTATATAATTTTTACTTGAAGTTTGACAAAGGATATTATTGTTTGTATTTAACTCCTTTGACCAACTGACAAAGATGATCTTAAATTATATATTTGATTTATTATTATTCAGTGTGGGAAAAGTGAACAAATGTGATATAATTAACAGAATGTTATGCATACAAAACAATAAAAAATTTAAATATTTGGGAATTCTACCAAACTTCAAAATGGATATACTGAATTATCTTAAGTGAAAAACATTATGTAATTATAAATATTACAGCACAGATTATAAGTGGAAACGTTCTTTATTATAACTGAGAATTTTTTTTTTTTATAATTGTTATTGACAATTTTATTGTAATTAATTATAATTTCTATATTATCTTAATTGTTGAGATTGTAAATGTGTGATGGTACAAAAGTCTAGAAATAACTTGAATATTGTAAGAATACACCCAAGATATTTCCTATTAATTTATTCATCATTTTAGCATCTGGTAGAATGATACCCTTAACATTGCCTAGATATAAATTCAAAAAAATCAATGAAATAATAAACATGTAACTACCAAGAAGGGATAAACTGGCAGATTTATTTATAGGAATTCCTCTGTTTTGGAACAGGGAAGGTCATGTTTTTGTAGACAAAACACTTGTAAAGCCTTTATAGATAAGCTCAGATTCATATTACAATAATAGCAAAGAGACAAACTAAGCACTATGCAGAAATAGATCTTTATTTCAGTAAAGAGACAAACTAAGCACTATGCAGAAATAAACCTTTATTTCAGAAAAATAGTGCTTAGTTTATCTCTTTGCTATTATTAGTTGCAGAATGCCTACAGCTTTAGTAGTCATATTACAATAAATCAAAAGAGTGAGATTAGCCAGTCATGAGAAAATAATAGCAATAAAAAGTTCACTTGACAAGGTTCACCAGTCAGGGTTAAGAAGAGATTTGGTACTGTTCATTTTGAGAAGTAGCATTGATTCAAACTTCAACATTTTGATGACTGGTCAAATAGGAAACAAGAATTTGAGAAAAGATTGAGAATAATCAGCAATTGCTTCTTGTCCATCAAGCAGAGTGGTTGCTTTCAGCTTGTTGATCCAGAGAGTCGATAATTTCCTCTGTCCTCCACCGGCAGGCTGGGTTATCCCTGCTGTCTGCTGGATGAGATAGCAACTTCTCTCTATATCTGTTAACATACAGTCAAAAATTGCTAACTATGATTATGGATATGTTTCAATAGATGAAGATAGTTAACTACAGTAAAAGAGGAACATTACTTATAGAGATATGTTATGGGTCTAACTGAGAAGTTAAATTAAGCCCCCATTAAGTTACTTTATAGATTTGAATTTGATAATATGTATTTTGTTGATTTTTCTTTTAATTGAAAATACTTCATACTAGATTTGATATCCTTTTTTTGTTATGTAATAAAATAATTCTAAAATTTATTATATGTGAATAAATATGTATTTATTCACATATAATAAATTTTAGAATTATTTTATTTGTATTAAAAATTGTTTGTCTATTATTCCCACGCTCTATCACTGGATTTCTTGCACCTTTACTCATATGATTTTTTGCCCCTATGTGCTAGAGCATCACTACAAAAAGTTCTCTTGATGTCAGAGCATCCTTATGTTTTCTATAATCACAATGAAGAATAGAAAAATTTTTTAGTGGTAAAAAGCTATCACTTGGCTGACTTGGCAGAATGAATATATCAAAAGTTCATTAAATAATTTTCCTAAATTATAAACTTACATACATAATAATAAAATATTTATAATAATGACAAAATAATAGCATATAAAAGAAAATTAAGAAAAATTTCACACAACAGTAACAATATAGCAAGCAATGACATCATCAGTACATATAGTCAAGCCTCTTGCTAATATTTAAGCACAGTTCCATTTGTCATATAATTATTACTATAAACCAATCCAAGTATAATCTAACTCCCCTATTTGAAAGTTTGAAAATCGATAAAAATTTGAAACTCACCTAAAAGCTGACTCCCAACTTTCACGTATTAGAACAATATAACGTTTATTGAAATAAACAGACAAATTTTTTTTTAATAATTTAAAAAATTTTCAAAATCCAGTTTATTATTGGAATAAATAAAGCCATTTACATAAAATTCTAGATTTATAGCATTGAAATATCATGATACAAAGCATGTAATCATGTCACATCATGTCCAGTCATGATTCTCTAAAATCTGATTTTATTGAAGTGTTTATTCCATAGAAAATATTAAAGAAATTTTAAAAGTTTACATCATTTCTGAATCTCAACAAAAATATTTAACATACCATATATACTTGTGTATAAGCCAAGGATTTTCTCAAAAAAAAATTTCTGAAGTGGGGGGTTGGCTTATACCAGGGGTGGCCAACCTTTTATAATTCATGCATCAATTTTTTCATTTTTTACTTAAGATGCGCCATACAAACTTATATCCTTTCCAGCCCTTTTAAAATATGGTAATATGGATATATTTAACACTTAGATTTATATATATATAGATGAAATATCTCTAATAGCACATTACCATGTGGTCACTAAGCCTAATCAAAGTTTAACTTAAGCATATTGCAGCTAAATAAGGTAATGTAAGCTATAATCAATAGAAAATTAGAGAAAGATTTTTAAAAAATTTTAAATCTTTTAATATGAAATCTGCAGTTCAATAGTTAAACCAAATAATATATAGCACAGTTCTTGATATCCGCCATTAATTTAGTAGTTGCACATGATTCCACTGAGAAGTCTCATTGGAATCACGTGCAACAATCATGTGGTCATTATGATCCAATGATCACTTGATTGTTCAGTTACCAAAGACACGATCATAGTAATCCAATGATATCTCCAGTTAATATGTCACGTGGCCACTATAACCCAATGAGATTGCTCAAATAGCATTAATCTTCCATCTTGGATTTTATATCAAGTAATTTATACCAATTACAATATATAAAATCAACATAAATTGTTTCATAAAAATCCATTCAGCTATTCTTGCGTTATAAGTGAACATGTGCATGCAAGCATTTCAGATTTATAATATAGTCTATATAGATAAATTATATAAGAAATTTTTATTTTTCTCTGGAGTTCAGTGTGCCACTTTCAGAGCAACCACCATAGGTTGGCCACCCCTGGCTTATACACTGATCAAAAATATCAACTTTTTTTTTCGGATGGAGAAATTGAAGTAACAGGCAAAACCATAACTTATTGAATATCTCCTGAAGACCAGGAAGGAAATTTTACAATAATTCATATAATACAATACCAGATAAAATTTTATGTTACTCCAAAGTGATTGAGCGCATCGTGCTGCTGAAACCAACCTGTGTCTATATACCGTAATCAGATAGGTGACACTGTGCTGCCTGATATAACGCAACATGAAAACTCGACAATCAATCAAGAATCTTACATAGGATTCATACTTGGATGAAAAAATATATTTATTTTTCATTATTAATTAAGAATGTTTTAATCCATTTGCTAATAATCGATAAATGCTTAATCTCCTTTAATTAAATCATCGATGAGTTAAATATAATAAAAAGTAACTAAAATAATGTTTAAAATAATGAAAAAATAATTATTATTTAAAATCTGTACTGAAAAATAACTGTAGTCTATCAAAAAGTTTGTTGTAATCAAAATCAAAATTTCGAAATCACACGTTAAAATCTAAAAATCACGTTGCAAACATCATCCTAATGTGTATGATGCCATTATTAGGATGATTCATTCATTTTAAAATACAATCAAAGATTTGAATACGATAATTAAACTCAACTCAATTAGACAAAATACAATGTAAAGGAAAATGAAACTTCGAACGGTCTCTTGAGAGCTGTGTGATGTAGAAGTATTATTCTAATGGAATTTTTACCAATGATACTTTAATATGAAATTTTTTAGAAAAGAAAATAATTATTCAATAACAACAATAAAAATAAAATATTTTTATGTAAATTATTAAAATTTATTACAAGTTCGTTGTAATCAAAATCAAAACTTCGAAATCACACGTTAAAATCTAAAAATCATGTTGCAAACATCATCCTAATGTGTATGATGCCATTATTAGGATGATTCATTCATTTTAAAATACAATCAAAGATTTGAATACGATAATTAAACTCAACTAAATTAGACAAATGTAAAGGAAAATGAAACTTCGAACGGTCTCTTGAGAGCTGTGTGATGTAGAAGTATTATTCTAATGGAATTTTTACCAATGATACTTTAATATGAAATTTTTTAGAAAAGAAAATAATTATTCAATAACAACAATAAAAATAAAATATTTTTATGTAAATTATTAAAATTTATTACAATTCGTTAACATGATATTTTCAGAAGCTACGTCATCCTAACGATAATGTCATACACCGACATCAATCTCGCTTCAGAGTAAAATAAAATTTTACCTTACCGGATGTGATTGAGCATGTGACATCACCAATTCCAACCTGCATTTATATAAGTGCATCAGATAGGCGACACTGCGCTGTTTAATGTGCCACGATGCAGAAATTCTCGACAATAATCCAAGAATCTTATGTATGCGCATTGCGCTGGATCACTTCGAGTTAAAGTAAAATTTTCCCTTTTAAATTGATATACTGGTGTTTGTATTATAATAATTTACTTTATATATATATTTAAAGTTTCAATAAAATATTTGTTTTGGCAAATGACATTAATATATCAGTAACTAAAAGTCAAAGATCATATAATTTATCAGTTTCAAATTTTTATCAAATTTTAAATGCTAAAGTCAGGGGTCGGCTTATAAACGGATCGGCTTATATTCGAATATATATGATAGTTTAAACAAAAAAAAATTTGAATCAAAACTTGCAATTAAAATTTTTCTACAAAGTGATAGGAGTGGAAAGCCATTCAAACACATACATAATCATTGGAAGAGCAAATCTGACATCTGAAATCAGCTGCAAAATAATCATCCTGTATTTTCTAAATGTTCAGAACTATCTGAAAATATTACAAATTGTTAATTAGAAACATTGGTGATTACTATATTTCCATTTAATATCAAGCTGCTGATAGGTATATTAGCAGCAGTCATGTTTAAAAATATCAATTCACACATTCCCAATCTTATTTGTGTACCTTGAAAGTTATATTTTTTTAATATATTTAAAATGTGGATATATAATAATATATCCACATTTTATTATTAATATAATTAAGAAAAAATAAGCATTTTCAGGAACAAATATGATGTATCCAGCTGCTCTCATAGGATGTGCTATTGGTGCAAACATGACTGTTTTGTATGTTATCAATTGTATTTGTGCACTATCCAATATTTAAATACTGTACCTACAAAAATATTAATTTATGTACAATCATGTATATCCACATATTTTTCCAAAAAGAAATGAAAGAATCAATAAAATGATAATCTTTGTTAAGAATAAATATGGTGGATTGCACAGCTTATGTGAAGAAATGATAGAAAAGTGGAAAAACTGAACCAGCAAATCTTAAATCCTAAGTAAAAATTTTCCAATTTTTGATTACTCTATGTACATGCCGATCCCTTCATCAAATTTTTGACTATCATATGTACAGTTCGTTCCAAAAAGTTTGTCACCTACTTCGCAGGGGCTGAGCTTACCGGAAGTTGATCGGTTATAAAGTCTGTCAGTTTGAACCTGCATAGTGGAAGCTAAAAATGGATGCGTCCATTCTGAATAAGAATAGGGGTGAGGTATACGAATGAGATGGGTCGATTACAGTGCTCTGAACTGAAAAGACTAATCCCTCACTATTTCAAGCCAGGCAGACTTTCTAGTTATGAATTGAGTAAATAGATAACACTCTGTAATATCATTTTTTAAATTTTGAATATTGGTAATTATGAGTATGATATTTACAGATTTATTTTTTAAAA
>AYEL01064115.1:0-36783 GCA_000484575.1 Olivierus martensii
TTATTTATCATAAATATTCTTTTAAAACACTATTTTTTTATAATATAATAAATATTAAACATCAATAATAAACATAAAACTCTTGTGCTTTTACAAGCACTCTATTCAGTTAAACCCATTCATAGATTTTATAAGAATAAAATGAATAAAAATTAAGAATAACTCCAGGAAAAAAATAAATGGCTTTAAATAATTTTTTGTTTTAAATATATATATAAAATTATTTTTGAAGAATATAGCGTTTAAAAATATTTCGCAACGTAAAATTTCGTTAATAATTTATAATAAAATTAAATGCAATCTACTGGAATATTTAACCAAGCTTACAAATGATTAATATATTCCATGTCAACAATTTAAACGAAAAAAGTTCAGTATTTTTAATAATATAATACTTGAATGAAGTGAAAGACAGGAAGAGCATCGAAGTGTGCTCATCCTCTCATGGTTGATAGAACCGTGCACAAAATATTATTGTTGAAATCTAGTTAGCCATCTGGAAGCCCAGAAAGGAAATTTGTAGAAAGAAGAAAAAAAAAACAGAAACCATCATGTTTATAAGCTACTTTAATTAATTATTTAAATGCGATTTACTTTGCCAAAATATTTTTTACCTTTTGTTTATTGCCTGTTAACCAATAACAAAAGAACGTAAGATATCGTTCATTATAATATTTGATACTGATGCATGACATTAACATAATTATGAATTATTAATTTTTTTTTATTTTATTCTCGATAATTATGACGTAGCATTTATATATAAACAATTTTCCTATCGATCTTTGTTTTAAAAATGTATAAAACTCAAATGAAGTTTTGCTGTATTTTCTATAGAGTAAAAAAATAATCGGTTAATCGAATATGAAAAGACAATTTTAAAATAAATTGACTCATTTTCGTGTTGGCTGTCAGAACTACATGCTCATAATTACATATAATTTCGTACAACTAACATGAAGAACAAGTATAAAGCTTTAAATCTATAGACAACTGTACTTCAAAATCATGTTTTTTTTTTAACGATATTTTTGCTTTCCTTTATTTTCTTTAATAACTTTTATACGCTAGAACGAAATAAACTATTTAAAACTCTCATTACCACAAATATTTTCGGTCTTTATAACTGTAAATTAGACTTTAGAAGAAAATAATAAATCACGAATGGATTTCGTTAGATAACGATTTTCTGACGAAACGGACCAATTAAATAACCTCTAAACTGAAAGAAAAAAAAATTCACAGTAGTAAATTAGGATTAATCCACTAAAAAGATTATAAAAAAATTCCTCGCAAATGTCACAAGACAAAAACAGCTTCTTCCTCCCGTATCGACAAGGTTAATCTACTACAGTCAAACCACTTGAGTATAAAATGCCGCTTGAGTATTAGAGTCAAATCACTGACTGAACTAGTGAATGAATGCTTTTTCCAAATGATAAAAATAGGCCTCTAGGTATATACAGGTTTTAAATTTTTTCATTATTTTATATTGAAACACTAACCAAAAGTGGGAACAGATAATTTCTTTTAAAGCAACTTTCTTCCAGAGTTTATCTTATATAATTACTGAAATTTTCAGAAATTTATTCCATTTTTAAATAACGTTTACTACTTTTAAAAACGGAATTCTAACTAGAATTCGGATTCAATTTAAACTTCTTCAAATATCATAAATGCTATTAAATTAGATTAAACTAGGTAAACGAAATCTAATTAAATATTAAAATAAACTCTAGTAGTATATATAAACAGTGGAAGTGAAAACTTCTTCCGAGATTATATCTTTTAAAATTAAACAAAAGTTGGATATTTTCACTAGTATATAAACACACTCTAATGAAATAAATTTGAATTTAATATTAAAAGCAAAAGAGTGAAATTAATTTTGAAGATTTTATAAAATTTACTCTGGTTTAAACATTTACGAAACACAGAAGTGTGCTGGTGTGTAAAAGCTACATCGGTAGTGACGATGATTCTTAATTAAAACACGCAACGTTTTCTTACATATTCGTGTGTTTAAAATTCGATTAAAGCCGTCGAAATTATATAAAATAAACTCGATTTTTTTTTTTTAATAAAATCAACTTTTTCACACAAATCCTTCAAACTAAACATAAAAAAACTTAGATTTTTAACAAATTAACACTACCAACACTTGTAAGCTTTTTTAAAGTTCGTAGACACTTTAAGAAATTGCGGCATTTAGCAGGAAAGAATTTTATGATTTCTTCTGCTTTAAGAAATGAAGACCTACATATGAAAAATAATTATTATAATTCGATATATTTTCTATAAAAATAATCTTGTTGATTAATTAATTAATATAAATTTTTCCTTTAACTC
The DNA here is from genome assembly GCA_000484575.1 of Olivierus martensii. NCBI lineage: Eukaryota > Metazoa > Arthropoda > Arachnida > Scorpiones > Buthidae > Olivierus > Olivierus martensii. The sequence goes on from AYEL01064115.1 coordinate 2,350, forward strand.
AATAGTTTAAGAGTGGATTCACATTCTCTTACAAGATTGATAGGTTAAATTTTCAGTGAAAAGAGCTAGATTAATTAATAATTTTATGTTAAATTATGAAAGAAAAATTAATGATAACATGCCAATCATGTATGAACATTTATGACGATTTATTTAACGTTTTCTGAACGTTTAAATGAAAAAATTTACTTTAAAGAAAATTTGTGTAATTTTATGACTATATTAAAACGATTTCGTGAAGAATTTAGGTTATATCGAAACTATTGGCTTTTATGAGAATAAAAAAGAAAGGGGGGGAAATGTTTTCTGTAGTCACACAAAGAAAAAATTTAAAGCAAGTTTTTAACTCACTTTTCTGAAAATTGAAATTCACAAATTGCCTAAAAACTATTTTGACATTACAACAACAATTCTTCTATAAGAGGAACGAAATTTATCTTCTCGGAGTCTTTGTTTAATGTACCAAGTCCACATACAAAACATCATAAAAGCAACAAGAGAGAGAGTGCCAACAACATCAAAACGTCGTCATTTATATTCAACATAGTACGGCGAAAAATAATTTGTGGCAAGTTCATGTGCCGCCCACGACTCGATATGTACAACAGATTTAACAATCGACAACCAAATTAATATTCTACTCTTTCCTAATGCAAGGGAAGTGTATTAAGTATTATAAAATTGTAGTTTCTATTACGATGGGGGTGGAGATAAGCCTTTGAGTACATCGATACGTCTCGAATTAAGAAGCACTTAATGATAATTCTTTTGTACCGTTCATTAACGAGTACGCTTCTCATTTCTCTTACGCGTCATAACGCATTTCATTCAAATTAAAACAGTAATAGAGAATGCGAGCGTAGGATATACTCGAAATCATTTTAAACTATAAAGAAATCATCAACGTTGATGTAGTTTATTTTCATTAACTGCCCTTCTACCGTTCATAGCGTATAGTATTTTGGAACTGGTGTATTCCGTCCCGCCTTCCTGCCAGCAGGGAGGATGGACACTTCCCCTAGCAGATTGGACTAGACTCGGGCGACAAATTGCAAACAGAAGGAGGTCATTACCGCAGTCCCGACTCCATTGCGTGAGTAGCCTTGGGGACGTAGCATTATTTTCTCTGTGCAGAAACCTGTCAGCAGTACCCCTCTCCCTATTGGTCTGAGTCTGTGTCAGATCCGAGAATATGTTATGAATAGCTCGTCCGTTGAGAATTGAAGACTGTTTAGAACTATTCACCTTTGGTAAATTTAACTTCTGTTTTGATACACAACCAAACCCATATATATATTTCAGAAAATGAATCTTGATTTAAAATTTTCTCGACGCTTCTTGTTATGCACCAATCGCTACAATTGATACGTAGCTCTCTCTCTTTTACTTTAGTTCATTAAACAACACGAAGAATCGTCTCTATTGATTTTAAAGAATCAATAAATGTTCCCATTCCTATTATTTTAACTGACAGCGAAGCCACAGTTTTAAAACTAGGCTGTGTTTTAAGTAGGCCTCAATCCTATTTGGAACATAAATGACTTGTAAAAATTGAAATTTTCGAGCAATTTACGCAATAAACATTGACAAACATAATGGAATGGAATAAAGAAAGAATTTTTCTTTTTGGATCAAACTTTATTCTTTAATAAAAAATAAAAAATAAATATACATATATTTAAACCGAAAGTCGAGGCGCATTATCTGGTAAAGATAATAAATAACATTTCGTTAAATTTTTCAGTTATTTCAGATAATATTTGATGCATCATTTTATTACGAAATTTTTGTTAACAAACAGGACATGCTATCGGAAATTTTTCGTATTTTTAATAAAATAAAATTCAGATGATTAAAATTATTCACACGTCAGAATAATGTTTAACATAGCGCAGAAAGAAAGAAAAATTCGCCAGATACAATTTATGTTTTTTATTTTTGTTTTTCTTTAACCGGCTAGAACACTCGATAAGTTATTTATATTAATATATTTAACCAATTTCGACCCGCATACAGAAATTGTATTTATTTATCTCGGATGTTTTTCTACGTTTTTAACGTTCGAATACATATTTTTTGAAACACCATTGCTATTTTTTTTCATCAGAAGAGCGAGAGTACTCGAAAAATATCGATTTTTTATAAATATATTTTTTTTATAAAGGCCATACAGAAAATCGCTTAAAATGGGCAAACAGCACTAAACAAAGACTTAGACGGTTTTGCGGCAATCTGTTCAAAAGCGAAAGTTTTATGACTCAATTTTAAATTTTACAGTCGCATAATTTTAGAGGATTATATTAAATTTCAATAGGCCTATAAATCTAACGGTTTCGGAACACAGCAAAAAAAATATAAAAAATAAAACTAGAAATGTTACAATGGAATTTTTAGGCCTGTAGATATGTTAAACGAACTGTTTACAAATATAATCTGTAGAGCGCGATTCATTAGCATTCTACCGGCGTGCGTTTTGTTAGGCAATTTAAAAAAATTTTTTTTACCACTAATAAAAGTTTGTTTATCCGTAAATATTTAAAAAATGCATATAATTACACGACATTAAGCGAGAATATAGGCTTGAGACTACGTTGATACCGTATCCGTTATGCAGCGTTACAGTCATAAAAATAATTTAAAAGACGATTGTGTTGGTATTCCCGTCTCGTACATAAACGGAATGATAGGAAGAATGAGAAGACAAGCTCTTTGGCGACAAACAAGAGGTTGTCTCTCTTACAGCTCGTGGTCTGGTTAGGACATTCCCCCTCTTAGTTTATAGCGGTCATAAAACTGCCGAACGAAGAATTCCAATTGGGTCGGTGCCTCTTAAACGGCCGGTCTCTCGCACTTTTATGGCACCGCTAGTGAGCTAGTGAGCGAGTCTTCTAGTAAAATTATGGCTCTGAGGAAAGGTTTATAGTCCTACTGCTAGCCCGGTTTATGGGCGAAGGGAGGAGAGTACGTCCCTGACAGGAGAACCGTTGAGAGAATATTTACTGCGTTCTGGACCGTTGAAAACGGCGAGCGACCCAGTACGCCGCTGTCTATCGCACCTAGCACGGCTAGGAGTCGGACCGACGGTTTGTTTGCTAGAGAGAAGTATAGCAAGAGGGAGAATCGTAGAAAATTCGGACTTACTTTGACCGACGTGGACTTTTCTCATCCATGGATATATCTGTGGTGTTGTGTAGTTCTGTTTCTGCGACGCCGACTGTCCTCCAGGAGACTGAGGTTGAGGTGTCGGCGATGTCTGTTGATGGGGTTGCTGCGGTTGCGGTGAAGGCTGCTGAGCTGACTGTTGCTGTTGTTGGTGGGATTTTTGTTGTACACCGACGGGACGTGGTGTAGGAGGCGAAGATTGGGGATCGGGACTCGGCGGTTGATGTTGTTGATGTGGTCCTGTTGTCGTGAGATCTTGCGGCGATCCACCCGTCGAGGCCTCGGCATACTTGCAACTCGGCACTGGTGTAGCCGACGGTGTAGGAGTTCTCGGACTTTGGGTTTGACTCGGATGATTCAATCGCTGAGCGCAACTACTGTAAGGATGATGGTCGCCGTTCTGAAGGTGTGATACGTTTGGTGCGCTATATGGCGGCCCGTATTGTTGGACAGGTGACGAAGGTCCGCTATAACAGTTCCCGTAAGCTTGTTGTACTTGTGGCGTATAATAGTCAGCGGAATCCTGACTGCCACGACCGTAACACGACGTAAGTGTATTGACGAATTGGTAGGAACTCATCTGTTCCGTTTGATTTGTGGCACGGCAATAATGGTGCCAATATCCTTTGCAATTTTGATGAATTATGGCCACACTGCACTCCGGGAAACCTCTGGCACACTTTTAATAGCGCATTATTCCATATATGGCACAGCCCATGCGACCACGTGACGAACGGCGACCAATCATGTCCCACCATAAGTTTCAGTACATAATCACGGTGTATAGTTTACCACAGAGCTACGAGGCGTCGTAGGGACGGCGGATTTGCTAATCGTCGACGACAATCCCCGACTGTTATGTCGCCCCGAGCTTCTCTCTACCGTGTAGATACAATCTCCTATTTCTAACACACGCTTATAGTAATACTGCCTGGCTCTCTATAGACAGAAACAGTTCTAAAGTACCTGCCTGCTTGCAATCAAAAAATGCTATCTTGTCTCTTGCAATAAAAGTCAAAAAGTTAATTTAAGCTTCTGCTAACTCTACCGGGATTGGATGACTACCGATGCAAACTGTTTCAAGTGTTATCGTCAACAAGAGTCAGCGGTGGTGGCGACAGCTCCCGCGTGCAGTTCCGTCTGCCTCTCAGGCCGCGTGGTGGAACACTGATAACGTCTGCCTCAAGTTTCCAAACCCCGGGTTCGATATAGACGGAGAATAAGTGAGAGAGGTCGGACGCTAGGGAGGGAAGGAACAGGGACAGAAAGGGAGTTCAGGCCCCCCCGAGCCACGCACACACCGCGCCCCCTTCTCAGCTGATCGATACGGTCTCTGGACGAATGAAACGCTCCGTACATACGCCGAACCAGCAATCACATTATAATTTCTTCCCCTTCAATTAATATCTGCCAACGTTTCTCGGACTCCACTTTTTTCCCCTTCTTTTGCCTCCTTTTGCCTTGCTCCGAGTTGTCGACCAACCCGCGTACGGATTTCAACCAAATCGTAACCCCTCGGAGCGAGACTATAGGTGCTGTAATACGCAGGTCTGATAGCCAGCGGGTCGAGAGTCGCGGTGAGTTCCTTTGTCGTTTCCGTTTGTCCTTGCTTGGGACTAGAATATAATCTTACCAAGCTGTTTTTTGATTTCCATTTTTTCTTCTCTCTCTCTCTCTCTCTCTTTTTTTTTCGAGAAGGAAAAACAGACCGGCCTAACCTCCGGGAGAGTCGAAACTGTGAATTATTCATTATGTGCCGTAAGCATTGAAAGCTTGTCTGTCCAGATAGGAGGAGGTACGAGCGTTTTAACTGCCTACCTGTAACGATTAGGAACTCATTATAGTGTTAAGTAAACCCCAGATGTTTGAGGCAAAATTCGGAATGGTTCGATTTGCCTCGTTCTAAACCAAACAGAAACGTGTTTGTTTGATTTATTATAGTCCCAAAGCTGTACCCCACTAGAGAACACCAGTCATTTTCCAGAAAGTACTTACTTACCGTCTCTAAGTCCCTTAGCATTATACGAAGCAGGGAAAAGTCCCTTGCGACTAGGCCTCTCGTGTAATCAGGTGCAGAACATTTCTAAAATTGCGATTCGATAGCGCTTTTTTCATTATTAAGTAAATTCTTAGACCTAGAACTCCGAATATAAATTAAAACAAAGTATATGTAACAACCTCTAACCATTTTAGAATCACAAATAGAAGCCATCATAAATTATTTTAATTAAACTAAAACACGCTTACGAATAGTTAGATAATAACTTCATCGTTTTATGCAAAACTAACTGAAATTTTATGGTGGTTTGATAAAAATAAGTAAATTCGTCGAGAGAAAGCAAGGCTACCATACCGGACGGAAAGTAAACAAAGATGGCGTCGCGCTTCAGTAGCAATACAACGAATACTACAAAACTACGACAGTTGTAGCCTTCTGCTTTACAGATATGAATTGTCCATCCGGAAAACGTTACTAGGGATATATAGACTTCTCATTTTTCTGTTTTGTTTTCGTTTCTTAGGTAACAATACTATTTGTATCGTTATCGGTTATGCTATCGCCCATTTTGACGGTTAGGCTTAAGTTCTAATAACCTTAATTCAATAGCATCATGTATTAGTTTAACAATAATTTAGTTTATTCTATTATTACCGTTATAAATTCGTTAAATTAATAATATTCAATCATAAACTACAGTTTAAAATCGTAAAACGTTCATATTCCAAAACATAAGCTGTATATGGTACTCTAGAAGTGAATATTTGTTGGTTACGTGTATCCTAATAAAACTTAACTGTTTATGATTAAAATAAAGTTCTTAAATTATAAGCAAAATTTGTATCAAAATGAACCTATTTACGGCTGGCTAGATTGATTTATCGTTGCTTAGGCCTGTATATTCGATCAATCGGCCTAAGATGCAGTTCGACTTACATTTTGGTGTCGTATAACGCAATTTGTGGCTATCCGAACGAAAAAACGATAGAAACGCATTAATAATTAGTTTAAATAATAAAAAGAGAGTAATATTATTGTGCCCGAAACCACTGTTGATTCTAATACTTAACTCTTAAGTTACATAATGTTAAAATGATAATTTATACATAAAGTAACCATTATTAAATATATGCATTCTCACCAATTGGTTTCTGAGTGCGTGAGAACGTAGACATTATCGCACCCGTTGTCACATCTCTGAGTAAAAAAGATAAGCAGATTTCCGGTCTTTGCCGTATCTTAAGCCTCATAGTCCGCCGGCTGGGCCTCCGGGTTGCCGTTCTAACTGCAGTCCTGTATTCTTTGACACGCTATCCACTGGCGTTTATATAGATCCACTGTTCGTTGGTTGTGATGCGTGCGTGATTTACTGGACAAAATCCCCAGAGGTCCCCGACTAGATCGGATGGGGGCAGTCTATCTTCTTAAATATGAAGGGGGATGAAATTTCAAGAACGTGATGAACTCTGCTCTCGCCAAACACATGTGCAGGATATTAGATCTGTGTTTGACCCGTTCCCAAAAACACCCCTCCTTTTTTTCTTCTTATTTTGGAAGTTCTTGTAATTATGTTAATGTATTTCTCTCGAATGTAAACTATATTTCTCGATGATTACCATATGTTTTACTCGCTTATAAATTAATTTTTACATACATAAAGCCATAATTATGCCAAATATTTTCTTTCATATATTTAAAAGTAAACATTTTTATACTGTTGTGGCCAAGTTTTAATGAAATTTTCGATAAAATTTATGCTCTCCAAGCGTACCAAAACAAAAAAATCTCGAACAAAAAAATACAAATATAATCGTGAACAATAATAATAATGAAGGAGAAAAGGAATCGATAAAAAGTGGTTCAATTTAGTTAGCAGATATGAATAGAAAAATGTTTAATTTTTAAAAATTTAAATAACTTTATCGTAATAAGTCTATTTCGTTCAAAGATGAACAGAAATTTTTAATCAAAGTTTGTTGAAATGCATTATTTACTAGCACACATCAAATAAAACTCGATATTTTAACATTAAATAAATTAAACTGATTTCTATTTTGCAATTTATTTTGAAAAATTTTATAAAAAAAAATTCTTTTTTTGTTCCCCTATTTAAATATATGTCGACCTTTTACACATATGCGAACTATGTTACATAGGAAAAAAAATCTTATTTATAAGATGAAATTATGTGAATTTTTAGTAAATTTCGAGTGCCAAAATGTCAATAAATTTGACTAAAAATAAAATATTTAGTGATTAATTTAAAAACTATTTTAGAAAGGAAGTATGTTGACGTAATGTTTTTAAGTTGTTTATAATTTTAACATAACTGTTTGTATAGCTATAAATTTAAAAAAAAAAAAAAGGTTATTTATTAGAGTTACAGTTTCAAACCAACATAAATCATACAAATTTAGAAAAGAAAAAAATTATCTTTAGCATTTTGGTTATTTATTAGAGTTACTGTTTCAAACCAACATAAATCATACAAATTTAGAAAAGAAAAAAATTATCTTTAGCATTTTTTTATCTGTAGAAAAAGAAAACATAATTTACCAGTTCATACAAGTCTAAAATTTATGTTTAAATAGTTAAAACTTACGCCGATGCATGCTTCCTTATGTTCTCGTTTTAAATAATTAAAAAAATCGTAATTTATTTATTTTTATATTTTTCGCGTTAATTAGCGGATTATTATTTAATTTTCGTGTCAAAACGATAATTTAAATAAAAAATTCCGGTTAGGTAATATTAGACAAATTAATAACATCGTTTAATAATTGTTCCTCCGAAGTTCACAATAAATATCTTAATATTTTAAACAGTTTAAGTTAAACGTTATGAAATTTTTTTGTAATTTTTATTTACTGGAATCAGAATTTTTAATCATTTAAAAAACTAAAAATTCAAATAATTAATTTAATAATTTTTATTATATGTTTATATTATTAGTCTAGAAAAAAATGAAATTTTAATTTAATAGAATGCAAAAATAATTTAATTATTGAGTAGACAATTAATAAAAGCATAAATTATAATAAAAATTAAGCACTGCCCCAATTAACCAATGGAGCAGCTAATTAAGTGGAATTGACTGTAAAAAAACTCAGTTCTCAGTCCCTTCAAAAAGGTTTTTTGCTTTCTAAAAATTAACTCATTCAGACAACAAATCTAGATGTGTCCTCCATTTATTCTACCCAGCATCCCCTCGCCCTTTTTTCCCTCTCGGTTTATTTTATATCCCCTCCCAAAAATTTCTCTCTCTCCCTCTGGCAATTCAGAAAGGAATACACAAATTAAAAGATAAAATTATAAAAAGGAATAACAGAAAAATTAAATGTTTACACAACTACCCACATAACATTTTGTGTAAACAATATAACAACATTATTGAAGGTTAAAAACGCTGTGTTAATATTAAAATAAATTAAATATTTCAGAATAGAAAATTTCTAAAATGTTTGATGGATTAAATAGTTAAGTGCAAATTTTCATAAAAAAAAGAATTGTGGTACTTACAAAAAATATCCAAACAATACTAGTTTGTCGAAAAAGGACTGCTAGTAGACCAAACAAGGCAGCTGTACCATCATTTTTCATTAGATGAAATAAGTACATAATTAAAATGAAGAAAAGTGCTCCTGAATCTGTGTAATACAGGAATGTAAAAAAATATGACAATGGGAAGAGTCCAAGATTCAAGGATGACAAAATCTGATGATATTTTTTTGTATTCTACAAAAATAAAAAATAATGATTTACATCCAACATTATAATGTAAATTTCTACATATTATTAAATTTATTGTAGATATATTTTATATTAATTTTTTCAATATTTTATATATATGTATATATTAATTTAATTTTAATGTATTTATAATAAAAAATCTCACTAAATGACTTATAAATTATATTCCATTGATATGTCATTCATTCTATAATAAAATGTTTTGTTAATACTAGGAATAATTGGAATCTTCTTCAGTTCTTTATATACAGTAAATATCATTATAAATCTAAAGGAATCTATTTAAGTTGATAATAAAATCCATTAATTTTATCATAAGGATGAAAAGATATCAAAGCAGATGTGTACTTATTATTAAGTAAAATTATTTATTAACAGTTACTATTAGATCAATATAGTTTAATTCTTACTACTTTGCATGTCAGAATAAAAAGTTAACTTTGATATATAATCAATTAAAACATATTATTTTAATAATGATACCAGATTTAGCAATGATAAAATATCAAATAAATATCAGACTTATTAACAGTTACTTGGTAGTTTGGTATTGGAAAGTTTTAAGTTGAGAGAGGATTACTACTATTATTTAGAATGGAATAAACACATCATCAAAGAGGGAGATGAAATGGTATTGTATAAATTATTTGAATGTGAGAATAATTATACTGATAATAAACGATAAGAATTGTTTCATAAACAGGAAAACTTCTTGAATGAAAATAAAATGGAATTTCATTGTTTCTAATAAGAAAAAAATAAATTAGTATGTGTATATGTAATGTAAAAACAGATATTTCATGTGTATTTACTAACTCTTTTAAATGCATTTCTGATCAAAATTTAATTATTTAATAATATGAAAAATATATTATATTTCAACCTCTTCAAACACCTGGAAACAAGATCTCTTTGATCAGATAATTAATTAAACTTAATGAGTAGTTCCATGAATGCAACAAAAATAAAAACACAAGCATAGAGAATTAACAAAATGAAATTTTCTAACAAAAAAGCTATGCTAAGATTAGAGTTATTCTGCTGCTTTATAAAAAGACAGAAAAATATTTCAACACTAGATAGAAAACATTCTTTAATACATATAGAAATGTTTTTGATCACTGTCAACTGATCTACATCAACTTACCTACTATATGCTTTATATAATGTAGAATAAACTGATGTAAACCAGTTGACAGTGGTCAAAAACATTTCTTTATATGTATTAAAGTATTTTTCTGTCTAGTGTTGAACTGTTTTTGTCTTTTAAAAAGCTTTATGTAAATAAGAGTCTTCTGATTAACAACTTTTTCCTCTCATGAACAAGTAGCTAATGATGGCCCATTTTAAACTAGTTTTTATTAATAAATTTAATTCTTTCAATAGCAAGATTTTAATTTAATTAATGCCACTAACTCATTAGTTTAGATTATGCTTATGTATTATGTTTACAACTTTTATTGATTTCATTACATAGTTGAGATGTATTAACATTTCAAATATTATCATCATCATGAATATTTCAGATTATATGAACGTTTGTATTCAACCTGAACACAATGTAACTATGCATGATTAAGTGATAGCATTTAAAGTAAAATCTAGTTGATTTTTACAAAAATCATATTCTATGAATATCTTTTCTTTATAATGCATACACTTAATTAATAAATTATTTCAATAATAAATTATTTTTATTTAAATATTTATTAAAATTAATTTAAATGATAATATAAATAAATATCAAAAAGGTAATACCTGATGGGATTTATGAATATAGAATTGCAACACATAAATAATATACATGTTTCCCATTGTAAATGCAACATTAATGGTTCTGAAACCAACCAATGTGCATAAATCCACATTAAATAATGATGAAGCAGGCACAAGAATACCTACTGACAATAAATATAATCCAGGAGGTGTGGTAATCTTGTCATCCCACTAAAATTAGAAAACAACATTATGTATATAAAATAAAAATGTCAAAAAAACATTTAATTTTTAAATGATGCAAATTTCGTTTAAAATTAAATTTTATAACAAACTATATCTATAAAAACACAATTTAACCAACCTCGCTATAATTGCCATCACAATATTTTTTAGCTTGTTTAACATGAAAAATTTCATCCATATACGGCGTATTTTGGTGAATCGTAAATACATTAAAGAGCCATAATGTGACAGCTCCATAACAACACCAAACTACGAAAAACGTAACTCCTTTTAGTGTTATACCCATATTCTGTTTACTCCATTGATTAACCACGTGGAAGGGAACGATGACGATTTGTCACGTGTTCAGATTAGTAACCTAGCGGCAAACAGAAGAATTAAAGTGATGATGGAGTATGGTAGTAAAATTTTTAAATTTTATCCAGAAAGAATTACGAAAGTTGAATACAGAGGTAAATTATACATAAATATGTTCATAAAACATGCTTTAATAATAGTTATATCTGATTCACTTTATTATCAAATATAATAATTAAATATAATGATATAAAATATAATGATTATCAAATATAATAATTAAATATAATCATAACTAAATATGATTAATATGTTAATATAGGTATATGATAATTATGCTCATTCAATCTCTCAATAATTATTAATTAAATTATAATTAATTATTAGTAAAAGGATTCACAATATTTCAGATGTTATATTGTTAACAGTATAATTATCAGTGTAAAATTTATAATAAAGATAGAATGTTATTTTTATTTAGCTATCAATACTATATATAATTTATCTATACTGATATTTATCAATACTATAGATAGATAGATCAAAATAATACAGTATATTAATAGAAATGTTCTTGTGCCAAAGCTATATGCAATAACTTCTAAGAAAAGTTACTGGAAAGAATATTAAAATTGAAACTGTCCAATAAAAATGGAAAACATATGTAACTAATTATAATTAATTATTTTCTTTATATTTCCATAAATTAATAAACATATTTTCATAAATATGATAATTTTTGGAGGAGTTTCTAAATTTAGATGTTTGCAGACAACAAAAGAAATGTGCTCTTCAGTCATGGTGACTATCATATTGGAGCAATTTCAAAGCAGAAAAAAAGCTGCTAATGAAAAAAGATAGTAATGTACAATGATGATGAACAGTTATAAGTTTATAAAAATAATTTATAAAATAAAAAGTTACTTTTTTCATCAACAAAAGCCAAAATCATTTTTTATGACTGTTGTACAATATAACTTATAGATATTCTGTCATTTATAAAAAGACGGGCACGTTCCAAACCTCAACAGTAAGTCATCAGTGATTAGTCTCTTTTGACGTCAGAAATAACTCAACATCAGGTTGTTTCTGTTTCTGTTTAACGTCGTCGTTTCTGTTTGATGATGATAATGATTTGTTATTCTCTCTAACTTTTAAAATCTTATCTAGCAGGAACTACTTTTCTGCGATGTTAGAAAAACGGTGTAAACCGGTGACAACACACCAGTTGCACCGTTACAGCTACAACCACTTCTAGAGGTGGTGAGTGTGTTGACACCGGTTTACACCATTTTCTAACGTCGCAGAAAAGTAGTTCCTGCTAGATAAGATTTTAAAAGTTGGAGAGTGTAATAAATCATTATCATCATCAAACAGAAACAATGACGTTAAACAGAAACAGAAACAATCTGATGTTGAGTTATTTCTGATGTCAAAAGAGACTAATCACTGATGATGTTTGGAACGTGCCCAACCTCTAGTGGTTTGATGTTTTTTTGTCTTTTTTGTTGTCAATTAACTTTGTAATTGCTAATAAAAGTTCCTATTTTAAATTATTGTTTTTTTTTTGTTTAAGAAAAAGCATTCATAAAATCACATATTTGCAGTGCCAAAACAAAGAATAATTTATTGAATTTTCAAAAATAATTAATTATTAATGTAAATTATTGGAGTAACTATTATATTCATAGCTTATCAGATAAGTATCACTATGTATAGTAACTAATATACTAGACTAACTGAATTATAACTAATATAAAATTATACAGAAACTACTCATCATTAATATCATACTACATTAAATTTGGATTTTATATTTTAATTCATGGTTGACTGAAAGCAGCACTACCATTTTTTGCTTAAAAAGATTTGTCTTACCAAAATAGAAAAATATTGCAAGTTGTAGAAATTATAACTGAATCAAGCCATATTTGTTTTTATTTGAAAATTTGACTAGCATTTTTGAAACTTAAGTTTTTTACACATTATACTGCTGATTATAGTATGTTGCATTATGAAAATAAAGATCATAATGCTTACTGATTTTCATAAATAAAAAAATTAAAAGCATTAGACTGTTTGCTTATATAAATATAAAAAATATATTATATAAATATATATTATATTGATTATGGATATAATTTAGATATTATAGAAGGAATTGTTTTAGTAAAGACCTTAACATGAATTTGACTTTGCAAATTTTTGTAAATACAGTCAAACCTCTTTAAGCTGCCACCATCGGTTCGAAGGTCCTCTCTGGCGGTAAAGGAGGGTTGCGGTTTATGGAGGGTTTATGGTAACATGGGAGAAAACATGTATAGACTAGAATGACATTGTTTCATTTAATTAAAGGTGATCAGAAATAAATTGCTGAGTAGCAGAAGGAATTTTATTTTTATATTCATAAATTAAAATCTTTTCGTGAACATCTAATGTCGTTTTTGACATTTTTCCGAGTAAGAAACAGCAACGATACTCACAACAGTTGATTTATAAAAAAAACAGTTTAAACTGTTCTTCTTCTTCCGCAAAGTCGAGGTTATGGTTCTCCAGTCTTCTATTTTAAACGATTATTTTGTAAAAATTCGTTTAAAGTTTTGGAATAGCTCATTTTGAAAACAGGGATGTGAATAGTCACAGGTGCGAGATTACAGTCTAATAAAAGTTAACAGATAAATTACTTAATTGCCATCTTCTCTAGTGTTTCTTTTTTTGTTGGTTAACCTTACCATTTGATTGTTTTAGTGGTTTAAACAACTGATTTGTCTACTAATGAAATGGTTTTGCCTCCAGAAATGAGTGGCGGTTGGCGATTAGTGAGGTGGCGGTTTATAGATGGAATTTCATGTTTTAACATATAGGAGGAAATTTGTTATTGGCTTTCATCAGGCAAATAACGAGGGTGGCAGTTTATAGAGGGTCAGCTTAAAGAGGTTTGACTGTATCTTTATCAGTGATTGTATCATGTAGAAGTTTTTCAGTGAAATAATATTGATTATCAAATGTTTTTAATGAAATGCCTTAATTCACAAAACAAAAATTCATACAAATTTTTGTGAATTGTTTTTGTAATTGATTTATTTTAGACCAAACTTCAAAGAAAATACTTAAATTGAATCTAATACTGCCAAATTAATCCCTTGATATATTTTAACAGAAATTTTAATAATTTGAAAAAATTTAAAGTAATGTTAGCACCATATCATAATTAATAAATATAGTAATGATTAAACCAAAGTGTGGCACCATCTATGAAATAATAATTAAACTAGAAGTTTTAATTAATTTATCTGAAGAAAAATATGCCTCAGCCCGAGATCAAACTAGGGACCTTTTGAATTACTGTCCAATGTCATAACTGCTAGATCACAGAGGCTATGTAGCAATTGACTCTTCAGATATTAATATTAATTTAGAATTTATTTTTTGATCTTAGACATTGGATTTTGCCAATAGATCTATTATAGATCCCTGATAGATCTATTATAAATTTTTACTTAATAAACTGAGGGATACCTGTATTACCTGCTTTAGTACTGAATTGAACTGAAAATATTTTTATTGTTGCATCTTTCTGACAAATTAATTCTGAATAGGATATGCTCAGATATAAATATGCTTTGGCTTATGTAGGTTTACACAAAATGAGCCTATGTAAGTTGGAGTGTTTATATAATACATAATTTATTCCAATATATTATTTTAATTAATTTTTCATTTATTAATTTTATTTTATTATTATAAATTTTAATATTTTTTTTTTTTTAATTTTTTTAAAATTTTACAAAATATATATTATTTTTTGATAATTGCTTAAAAAGTTTCATTAAATTAATTTACTGAAGAATTGAAAAGTATGGTTAAATTTAAAAAAATAATAATAATTAAGAAGCTTAAAAATCAAGAATATTGATTGCTATAATTGTATTTCTGGATTTAGGGATCAGTTTATCAGTTCATATATTAATGATATATAAAAATAAAAAATATTAGTATTTTATATACAGTAGGTGCCCTCCTAACCGGCCTTGGTTCAACCGGCTGTCAGTTTAACTGGCTGTTCATCTAACAAAATCACTCATACGACAGTCACCGCCTGTCACGACATGTTTGTCTCTACCCTCCAGGTATTTATTAATTGCTCTATTTATTTGAGCAGTGGACGTTGTTATTGCTTTGTGTAAGCAGTGTACATGGTTATTTCTACTCAGTTACTGTAATTCAGTTTGAAAAAATTTTCGTTGGAAAAATAGCAAGTTTGTTTAAATTAAAATATAGTGATTCAGTGTGTATTATTGTTTTATAATTTTTTTCCTGCTTATCTTATGCTGTATATATGTATTGTATTCCATGTACTGTATACTGTATATGTAATTCGGTTTAACTGGCCATTTCGTTATCCGGCCAAGGGTTCAGTCCCATGGTGGCCGGTTAAGAGGATACCGACTGTAATTGATCTTTTAATTTATTTTTTTTTCCTATAAACAAAAAATACGTGTTTTATTTATGAAGAAAGCTTAAATAGTAAAAATTAAAATTATTGAAAGCTTTTTAATAATTTCTTTAAAAGGAAGTGATTATCCAGAACCTCGCAGTGGGCATCGTATAGTTGCTGACAATGAAAATGTTTATTCTTTTGGTGGATACAATCCAGATTTTTATAATAGTGAAGATGAAAATGGTTTATTTAAAGAAGTAAGAAGAATTATTATTAATTATCTCTGTAAGCTATTTATTCATAATTATTTTTATATATTTTTTATTATTTAAAAATTACTTATCAAAGGACATACAAGAATATAAAGAAAGTTTTATTTGGGAAAAATAGATATTTTTCACCTAATCCAAATTATTCTTAGCTTAATAATTCTGAAAAATTCAAAATATATAATCAAATAATTGTGAATATTTGGAATAATAATTAGCTAGAACAATCTAAGATAATTTTATTGTATATAAGCAAGTGTAGAGGATTTATTTAAAATTAATGTTAAATCTGTTATATTTTTATTTCTATAATTTCAATTAAACAAATTTATTTTTTGTATTATAAAATAAAACATTTTTTTTAGTTATGGAAATTTAACATAGCTTCTAAAGAATGGACAAAAATGAAACCTAAAGGACAAACACCTGACCAAGTTGCTTCACATTCAGGTAATGCTAAAATGTGTTTTATAATTTTAAAATATATTTACACTGGTTGGTTTTTATATAATTATCATTCAGAATGGATGAGATGATGAAATGTAAAAAGTAATCAAAGATTGTTTAATAAAGCAACTTATTTGCTGTAATAGTTGTCTGTATGATTATACTACTGAATACATAAAGGAATGTTTTTATATTATTAATTTATTTTTTGCTATTATTTTTAAAATAATTATAATTGTTAATAAAATGTAAAACAGAGTTCTTGTGAAGAATTTTTCTATGGCCATTAAATGCAACCATTAGAAGTTGTTGGTGAACACATTTCACTGATATTTCCATTAGTATGATGAAAATTTATTATTTTATAATTTTTATATATGAAAATAAGTAATTTATTCAAATACTCATATTTTCATTAAGCTGGGATAATAGAAATCAGGATCCTAGTTGTATGTACAAATAATCAATTTATTGAAACTTTTTTTCAAATAAAAATTTAAACATTTTAATTAAATAAGATTTATTGATTTTAATTATTAAAAGTTTGATAAGGTTACTGTAACAACAATTTTTAATGTCCTCTAAAATATACTGTTAGGATTAATTAATAATTTATTATGTGTATAAATTTAATTAATAATGAAAAACTTCTTACTTTAGATATTAAATAATAGCAAACAATAAGCCAAATAAGTAAGATAAATTGTTTATTCAAAAACGTTTTTAACTATACATGTAGCCTGCCTCAGTTGTAATACAGACCAGAGAAGCTTATTGTTTGCTTTTATTTAATAAATTTAATTATATCCAGATTCCTTAAATTTTGATTCTCACTTAAACAAGAAATTTTCTTGTGGCTGCACTTGAGAATAACTGTTGTAAGATCTTTCAATAACTTGGTAGCCATTTAATGGGGAAAAAAAAATTGTTTAAATTGAAATAAAAGACATATAAAACCAATTTTTAATGTAAATATATAATTTCTTTTATTTATTCTAAATATAACAGTAGCAACATATATTGTTATAGTGATTATATTTCATAATTAAGCAAATAATATCTATAATGAAATATTGTACAATGTCTGAATAACATTAATTCTTTTAATGATGGTTTATATAGCTTTTAACTAAATAAATGATAGCATATAAATGACTTTAATTTTATCAAATTATTTTTCAGCTATTTTATTACATCAGTATTTATTAGTGTTTGGAGGAACTAGTTTTCCTTTTGGTCGAGCTAATGGCAACACCCTTAATATTTATAATATCCGAGATAATTGTTGGAAGATTCTTTGTACTGTTGGTTGTCTTCCTCCAAAATTATATGGACAGGTAATTAATATAAAAAATTTAAATAATTGTTCTATATGATAACTGTATTGAAAGTTCCACAAAGCATATTAATGAAGAATAATGCAATGAAAAAATTTAAATAAATAGCTAATTTTTGAAAGGATTTTTTAGCCTATTTTTGAAAGGAAATGGAGCTTATAAGATCAGGCCTATGTCTGTCTGTGTTCTCCATTAATAACTTTTGAACTAATTAGCAGATTTTCATGAAATTTGGTAGTGATATTTTGTTATTAAGGGACATCTCGATGCCACATCCTTTAATCTTGCAGGATAGAATTTCATTTTTATCAAAATTTTAGTTTATATTATTGTCAATAAATGACACTAAGTGTTAGCAGTATAGAGGTAACACATGGCTTACTTGATCTGAATGACATAACATCAAATCCATAATGTAATCATGATGTAACAATGGGTGATATCACAATGACATTGTATCAATGAGATGATGATGTTATCGTGACACCTATGCTACTTAAATCAATGTTAAAATTGGACACACAAAAATCAATTAATTCCAAATGAAAAATAAATGACATGGAATGATATATCTACCTGCTTTCTTAAAAAAATATAAATAACAAACACTAATAGCAAGGAAAGGCTTTTATTAAAATATTAACACATCGCATTTTTGATTTTTCTTATATATCCTCATCAGTACAAGAATAAATCATATAGCCATTTTAGAACATGTTAATATGAAGATAATTTAAAATACACAATATTAGTTACATAAAACAATTTCTTTTTAACATTATTGTTTTTAATAACTAAAATTAAAGATATCCTTAATAATTACAAAAATATACAAATAAAATAAAATGGCAGTATATTAAAATTACATATAAAGTCTTAGTTACATATAAAGAAAAAATTAAGAAAAGATATAATTAAAAGATCAGAAAAATCATAAAAAAGGATTTTTTGTTGTAAAAGAATCTATAATATCAGGCAGTAAAAAATAATAAACTTAAATATTACATCCAGCACACCAGTGCCATGAGACAGTGAGATCTTCTGGTTCATTGTCATTGAATAGATTTACTGCTGCTCTATACCTTTCCACTTCTATAGCTTCAGCCATAAATCCTCCTAAATTATTGCAAAGTTGTCTTATAATAAAAGATGCTTTAATCTAATATGTAGACAGGTTTTTTTCATTTGCTGTGGATGCTAACACTGTGTCTGTCTTTCCTGCACATAAGGATCTCTTATGTTCTTTAACCCTGATAAAGAGACAATAACCTAGGCACTTACAAAACATTACATTTCTATATTGTTCCCTGACTGAAAGGGCTGCATGGAAGATATCATACTATTAATATGAATTGCTGCATGGAAAATATACTATTAATATGATACTTAAGATCAATTATAAATAGGCAGAACCATTAGTATTATTGATGGCATTGCATTGTGTGATTGTAGATTGGAAGAGATTTCCTGTCTGGGTCCTTGTGGTTTCTAAGCTCTAAAAAATAATGGGCTTTCTTCTATATACATTGTGCATCTTTTAAATACATTATCTAATGGTGGATCATATGTTATGATATCGTATTGCTGGTTTAACTGGACTTGATTATCTTGAATTGGGCATAAAGGTGGAAAAGAATCATTGGATGTCATAGATGTAGTAACTTCATCCTGTAATACTTTCATGATTTTATAGGAATAGTCATGTTTGGATATTTTTATAATCTTGTGCATAACCATGTTTGGAGTCTTGTGCAATTTATAATAAAGTTTCACTTTATAATTGCATAAGGCTCCAAACATATTTATAGATTGTGTAATGATTGCATTATTTGTCATAATTTATAGACTGTATTCATTGCAAAGAACATTTTTAGCATTCCTTAAAAAAATTAATACTTATCGGTAATATACTAGTTAGAATAATTTTACAAAATATTACTTTATGATTGTTTTATATGCCATTTCATTTTTTTCAGGCTTTAGCATTACAGAATAATTTAATATATACTGTTGGTGGTACATCAGGAATACGTTATTTTATGGATGTTCATATTTTAAATCTAAAAACGAAACAGTGGAAACAAATTTCAACAAAAGATCATCCATTAGGAAGGTAATGTGGCATATTAGAATAAAAATACTTTACATAACAAAAATAATTTATTATTTACAAGCATTTCCTAGTTTATGCAAATAGTTGAGATTTAAGTATTTCATGTAAACTGAATTTTGCATAAGTCAGAAAATCTCTTGGGACTAGGTAGATTGCAATGATTGCACATACAAAACATTATACTACTATATTGTTCCCTGACTGAAAGGGAGATATTGCTCCATGGAAGATGATATACAATTAATCTGATACTTAAGATCAATAAACAATTTACAAAACAAACAACATGAAATTTTTAAATATTATAAACTTGTATATTAGCATATGCAACTTACAAATAAAGTATATGCTTAATCTCTATATCTGAAAAAAAATTATAGAAAATATTTTACATAAAGTTGAATCAACTTCTGATTCATTTCATCCCAAAATGGAATGAAATGATATATGCATAATAATTACTTAAGTTACTATGCTAACTTAAGTTGTTATTAATATTGGATCATATCCTGTCTGGATCTGCTAAATATCAATATGAATGAAATTAACATATATAATTGAGATCCTCTAATGAGTCTCAATAATAATTGTTAATCAAATAATGCTAATGAAATAATTTTGATCATTTTTATTAATTATGCAATAATCATTGTTTGTTGCATATTTTATGCAAAATAATTATCTAAGTTAAACAATTTTCAAATTTTAAAGAGAGGTAAAATTGTATAATCAGGATTGATTCATTAATTTTAATTTAATTCACTTTATTAATTGAATATTATACAAGAAGTTTTTGATTTATAATTCCATTAACTTATGACTATTTGTATTTATGATGGTGATGTAATCATTAAATTCTGTGATTGGACATGCAGTTTGTGTGTGTGAGTCCATATGCAATGATCTGATATATGGAAAGCATCTTCTTTTTTTGTATATGGTTCTTGTATTTTTGTGTTTTATAAGTTTATTATGATAAAATGGAGTGTATTAAAAAATATTGATAGTTAGAAATCCATAAAGTTTCTGACTTCCAACTACTTTGATTTGTGACTTTGAAGTTTGAACTAAATCCTATCATAAATTAAGTATTACTTGTATAGTAATATATAATATTTTAAATATTACAAATTTTTATATTTAGAATCAATTTGAATATGTGAGTATTTAATTTTATTAAATAAGTCATCAGAAATTGTTCAATATTGAAGAATTTTCATATTTATTTATGTTTATATCTTCTATCTAATATTTGGTGAAAATGTTATCAGAAAAAAAATAAAAGTTTAAATGTTATTTAAGGAATTCATGCGTTTCAAAATAATAATAATCTATGGGCAGTCGGATTGGCCGCATGGAAATGCTTCGGCTTTCCACTCTGGAGGACCCGGGTTCGAATCTCGGATCCCAGCCCTGAAAGGGCCACACATTCACAAAAAATGTGAGGAGAAGTTTCATCTCTTTCTTGACATCTTCAATGGTTCTTAGAATATACTAAATTGATTGCATATATTATTTACAATTATGGATGTCGCCGTAAAAAATTCCATCACAAAAAAATTTCGGAAAATTATCCTATTTATTAAACATATGACACTTTTATAATATATAACATTAATCTCAATATTAATGTTATGAAAACGATTAATGTTTCAGGAATAATGATAGTTTCGTTTATAACATGTAATTAATTTTAAATATTTCTACTTAAAAACATTTTTTTAAGTAAATATTTGTTAAATAATTCAAATTTAATATTAACATATATGGTTAGATTAGAAATTGAACTGAAATAAAAATTACTTCTTTAAGAAAAATCCAAAAAAGAAAGTGGACCTGGTGTAATCCAAGTGGTGGAACAGCTGAAATTGACTATATTCTAGCAAGCAAAAAGTATTTAATTGAAGATTGCACAGTGTTAAATAAGTTTAATACAGGTAGTGACCATCGAATGGTTAGATGCCAAGTGCATATCAATGTAAAAAATGAAAGAAAAAAGATGTTTAAAGTACCCAGAAGTGGAATTGATATTGGTAAGTTAAAAGTAAACCAAAACTTGTTCCAAATAGAACTTAAAAATAGATTCACTGAATTAACAAATTTGACAGAGGATATAGATATAAAATATTTAAATACAAATATTACTAATATACTAATACAAACTGCTACTGAAGTGGCCAGAAAACAGAGACAGGTCAAAAATGTAAAAAATGATATAAAAAAGGAATCATTTTTTAACAATAATAATAAAAAAATTAATAATTTTTAATAGAATTAAAAATTTTCCTAACTATTTTTTTCCTTGTAAAAAAGCAAACAATTGGTTTTTTAAAATTTTTGTAAAATCAAATTTATTACAATGTTTGGATTTATAAAAATCTCTTTTCTGGAACTTTTAACTTTTAAACATGTTTAATAATTGTTTCTTGTCAAAATCAACAATAAAACAAATTGATAAGTGACTTATATACCTAATTTTATAAAATAAATTTCCATAATTTTTTCAGTTTAATTTAAAATCAACAGGCACAGTTGCAAATTTATCTGTGCCAATAAATTTAGAAAAAAAATAGAAATTTTAATAGTCTAATAATCATGTAATCCTATTAAATCAATTATGCTAACAAAATTTTTAAGAATTTTTTATTGAAAGTTTACATTATAAGGTATCTCAAATGTTAGAAATAAAATTCTAAAGATAAAGTATATAAGCAAATATGGCAAATGTTGAAGATATTTAATGAGTAATATGATTTGTATTTATTTTTCAATCTTCATATACACAATGTAATTTAATACTTATCTTATTTTTTCCTTATAAATTTTACTCTTGTTACTTTATTTAGATATTTCACTTGAAATTCAGGGATATTTTCTTAAAAAATCATATATCAATGTTTTTATCCATTGATGCATTTTACTATCTTTTCTTAACTCTATCTAAATCATTTTATTAATTCTCTTTATCAAATTTTGTTTGAACTGATTTATTTTAATATAATTTTTCTTCCTTTAACAGTTAGAAATGTTTGAATATAGAATTTGTAATCTGTAAATCTGATGTGACAACACAGTTTTTAGATTCTAAATATAAAATTTGTACTCTGGTTCTTGTATTCAAAATTATTAATTTTTTACAAGTTGAAATAATAATAATAAATCAGAAATGAAAGGATTAAAATAGTCTCATAAATACTGTATATATTCAAAAATATTTGATCTTTTTGATACATTTTCTGAAAAGAGTTAAGATAAGATTTTATAATTACAAAGTAATTTTAAGAATATAGAATAATATATAAATTTTATTCTTAAAACTTTTCTGTGAACTAGTTTTCAAAAACATTTCAATATTCACTTTAGGTATCGTCATGAAATTGTTCTCTATAATAATAAAATATATGTATTTGGAGGAGGAACAGATAGAGAAACATATGCATTGGATCAAGTATGTATTACTAAATTTGTTTATTTAATTAATCTAATTATGATTTAATAATTTAAGAATAATTAATTGAATTTAATATAATGGCTGAATTATAATCCAATAATTAAGACATAATTACAATATAATATTTATTTTGTTTGTTGCTATTTTAATTTAATTTAAAAAATATTTCATAATAAATACTTAGTAAAATTTGATGCAGTTCAATAATTGTTATTAAACAGACATATACTGATAAGTAAAATATATCCATAAATTTTTATATTATGGTTATTACACAGACAAGATTTATAACTTTGAGACTAATTGAACAAATTCTGTATTTATTTTGATGAAACCTTAATATTATTGAAAAATTTTCCTTG
Source organism: Olivierus martensii (assembly GCA_000484575.1). Classification (NCBI taxonomy): domain Eukaryota; kingdom Metazoa; phylum Arthropoda; class Arachnida; order Scorpiones; family Buthidae; genus Olivierus; species Olivierus martensii. The sequence goes on from AYEL01064115.1 coordinate 25,940, forward strand.
AAAAGTTTTAATAGATTTATAGCTTAAAAGAAAAATTGAAATGAAACTAGTTAAATATTTAAATAGATTTAGATATAACCTATCATTTCTTTTTTTTTCATTTTGCTTACTATTTTCATTGTGATTATGCTCAAAAAGGTTGTTCCAAAATACAGAGTGATTCTAAACTTTTATTGGATTTCTGTGGCCTATAATTTTCAAATCAGAAAAAAAACAGAATAAAAACTATTTACAGAATATAAAAGTGTAACTCAAAATGTTTTATTACTTATAGAATTAAGGTTGATCATAGAACAATTATCCAGTTTCGACAAATTATCAAAGACATATTGAAATCATTTAAACAAAAAATTAGATGTAAACATGACTAAGTGTAATGATTAATTGGTTTATGTTAACTCATTAATTATTGTGTGATCTATTTTCACTAAATACAACTAATTCTATGATATTTTGCCCTGACTAATTGGTTTGTGATAAGCCTAATACTGCAAAATGCTTTATTAAACATGCCTTTCAAGGCGCACAAAATTTCAAATCAGAAATTGATTTACTTTGAAGTGTTCTCCAGCATTTAAAGTATAACAGTTTCTATCACAGCATAAACTCTGGTCATTAGTTCATCAAGGGAGGTCACAAGTTTTGTAAACAATTATCTCTACAAGAAAAATTCAAGGGGCATAATATTGGGTAAAATATAAAAACAGATAATTGTGAATAAAAGTGATATAACAGTTATAATCAGAAGGGCATAGTTATGCTTTTAATATTTATATAAGTTCATATGAAATAAAAATAATAATAAATAAAAATAAATTGTTTATTTAATTCTAGATACCTGTACTTAATTTAGAAAATCAAAAATGGGAAGTAATATCAACAACTGGAGATAAAGAAGCACCATTTGGCAAGTTTTCAATAAAAAATAATTTGCAATAATCAATAATTTTTTTATAAAAAATTATGTAGGTACTCGTTGACTTATAAAACTTGTGTTCCTAGAATTATTATACACTTTAATCCTAGTTTATGAGATTTAAAGATTTCCTGAAAAATGCTTATAAATCAAATTCTTGTAAATTGAGGTCTAAGTTGGTATTAATTTCAATAAAAAAAAATTTATGGTGCATTCCTGAGCCCAATGTTTTTCACTGAAATATGTTCAAATATTATCTGATTATATAAATGATCAACTTATAAAAAAAACTTAAGACTTAACTGCTTCAAACTTAAATAACTTCTATAATTATCATTAAATGTTATAAAATAATCTAAATAATGTAGCTTTCTTAGAGAGCTTAATGAAGAAGACAGTTGCCAGCACGAAAACATTAAAAAAGCTTCCATTTGTATAGACTGACATACTGCTGTTTATTACCAAGCGTAACCAGATTCTGTTCTGAATCCTAAATCTACATATGCATTTAGAGAAAGTTGAGTCCAACCCATCAATCCCCATTTTTCAAGAAGACCATAAGGTAAAGTAGTCACTTACTACTTTGGAAGATCCAGATTCAATTTCAGTTACCACATCTATAGATTTAGGAGGAGTAAGGCCAATCCTATTGACTCACCAGGATGAGGATAGATCATGTGGGCATTGGAATGTTTTATTGTTTAATAGCTCCTGATTGGATAGTGGCATAAAATTACACAAAGATGTAATGGCAATGATATTTACTAGTCTTTCATTTTTGTACTTAGAAATTTATCGTGTACTCTGTTGCTATAGCAACCTAGTTATTTGAAGTAACTATGGAACTTATTCCGTTATTATTTTAATTGTGTAGCTACTATTAATAAATCTTGTTTTCTGTACTTTTTAAGTTATGAATATATCTCCTGCCTTATGCTGTTGTTTTTTAATTATGTTTTGTTTTGGCAGTGTTTTTTTGCAATGTTTGTTTGCAATTTTAGTCTTTGATTAGAAAGTGGTATAAAAACTGGAAAGATTGAAAATGTCTCCAAAATTTGGTATCTGTGTGGTTTAGCAAATTTCATAAACTATTCTTTGAAAGAAAACATTAAACACAATAATTCAGTACAAGCATTAATCAAAAACAAATGATATAGTAATGTATTTGCATGTTTCAACAAAAAGCAAAGAAAACATAAAATAGATTTTTATAAGTTGAGGAGTACTTGCATAATTATATTTAATTATAAAATATAAATGAATAATTTATTTATGAGTAATTGATACTTATATCTATTTTAATCACAACTTTTGTAAGATTTATTGCATTTTAATTTAAAGTAATGGGGGAAATATAATGAAAGATTTATAAAAAAAAGGAAAAAATTATTTATTTTTCTTATTCACTTATATTTTATTTGTTAATCTTTGTTTTAAACATGACCTGAATCTAATTTGATCATTTTTAAAAAACTGATTGTAGTTATTTTATTGTTATTGTTTCACAAGTTTAAAAATTGTTATTATTTTCATGTTATATATAATGAGATTCTGCAATTATCAATATTTAAGATTTTTTTATATTAATAATTATCAAAGTTTCTCAAAATAATATAATGCATATTAAGTTTATGATATTTATTTCTGTCTTACTTATGAAATGCTTTTATATCTGTATGGATAACATTATCAATCATTCTTAGAAAATTTACTATAAGCTTGTTTGATATTTTCTTGTTAGTAGTTGATTGGAAATGGTTGGAAGATTAGGACTTATAATTTTATTTGCTTCCAATTCTTCTTATCTTTCCCATTCCAGTTCCAAATTCTCATTCTTATCTTTTTAAAAAAATCAAGTCCATCAAGAAATTCCCATAAAATTCTCCATTTACCTTGCTTACATTACATAGGCTTGCTTGTAGTGGGCTTTGGAATGATTTGCATTGCTGAGAAAATATTATATTGCTATATATATATAGCAGTACAATATTTTCTCAGCAATACATATCGTTCATTTTTAATGCAGTTAGCAGTACAGTATATGTACAATAAAAATTTATGTGATGATAGATATTCTTGGTCTAATAAGAAATGAAAATTTGAATCATTGAGGGTCAAATAACTGAGGTTTCATTGTAATTTTATTAGCTACTATATTTTTATTTATTGCTTATGTCATATATTGTTTAAATTTTTGTTTCTATAACATTATGGAGGATATAAATATATCTAATATCTAATAAATATACCTAATTTTCAATGCCTGCATCAATAGAAGTATAGTCCATAAGGACTGCACTCTTCTATTGATGCAGGTGATGTTTGAAAAAATTAACAATGAAATTATATATAATTAAATTAGGCATCTTTGTAGGTTTGCCTTTTTATTACATTGTTACATCATACTGCTTCATGTATTTTTAACATTTATGTTTTAGAAGTTTGTTTTAAAAAGTTTATAATGTTTATCAGAAACATTATGATGTAACAATGTAATAAAAAAGGCAAATCTACAAAGATGCCTAATTTAATTATATTTAAATTATACATTGCCTAATCCAAAAATTAATGAAATTATACCCAGTACCCCACCATTTTGAAAACTTGTCTTGAAAGCAGAGATAGTTTTGGATTGAATTTTTAATACAACAGAATTATCAATTTGTATTTTAATTATCAGTTGGTGGGTGGCGAATTTTTAATTCTCTAATGCAGTGCTTCTCAAAGTGTGGGTCGCATAATTAAATTTGGGGGTCACAGAAATTTTAGCAAATGTTTTAATTCGTATTCCTAGTTTCATATACCTCTATACCCAGGGTCGTGAAAATATTTGCTCAGGTAAATGGGGTCACCAAATGAAAAAGTTTGAGAAGTGCTACTCTAATGTATAGTTTTTTTGGAATGAATTTTTAACACAACAGAATTGCTGATTCACATCAATCAGTGCAAAGGCAAATCTTCAATTTCATCTTTTGGAAAAACTATATATTAGAAAATTAAAGATTTGTCCCCACTGACTATTAAAACATAAATTGATAATTCCATTGTGCTAAAACGGGTGTCAAACAGGCGGCCCGCAGGCTGCATCCGGCCCTCGAAGTGATTTTTTTGTAGCCCTCAACACTCTTAGCTAAAATGAAAATCAGAAAAATAGGTTATGAGATAATAGGAAGTAACTGTTGCTTCGTAGTTATGTCATATACTATGATACACTAGTTTGATTTTAATGAAATCTAATTGCACGAGTTTTTTTTTTTTTCGATCAGCCTTATCGGACATATATATACAGATGATACTGATCTACATTAAGTGCTTTCTTGCCAGGACTACATCGTATTGTATGAAATTTCTTACAAGAAAACAGAAAGCCATGAGAACCAATATTTTTTAGGACAGATAAATATAACAATCAAATTCCAAACAATCCCTCTTTGAAGGGCGTGTATAAAGAACGCACTAACGGGCTTGTTAAAGATTTATTTGTTATGTTATTAACTTATTTTAAAAATTAAGTAGTTATGGATATTTGAATTATTAAAATTTTAAGTTTAAGCTTTTGTTTCTGTACAGAAAATGTGATCTTTAATGCTTAATAGAAAATTAAAGATTGATAGAGAGAAATTAAATTTATAAAATATGTATAAATAAAAGCAATTATGTAGTAATTATATTTTTGTAATATATTTGTTTATTTACACAATGTTTTTAATTATTCTATCTATATTTCTGAATCCTTACTCAATAATATAATTTAAAAATAATTTAAATGTGATATGGCCCATGACAATCTTACAGGCTCATTAAATGGCTTTGAATTAAAATGAGTTTGACACACCTGTGCTAAAAGATTCATTCCAAAAACTACTGTATCTCCAATTTCAAAACAAGTTTTCAAAATGATGGCATGTACCAATTTAGATACTGTGTGTGGAGAAATAATTTCATTGTTCATTTCCTCAATGCCTGTACCAGATAAAGTGCAGTTTTTTGGAAAGTTTTGTCTACTTATCATCATCTTTCAATAGGTACTATTTTTGTTCATATGGTGCTAATGGTAAAATTGTACTAAATATTTTAATATACTGATTAATCTCCTGTGATAATTGATTAGCAAATAATTTATTATAGTTTATCCTAACATTATTTATTTAATTTTTTGATTTATATTATCAATCCTTTTCCCATTGAGGTATGTAATTTCATTGTATATGTTATGCAGAATTTAGACATTACCAAGTTTATAATATATAAAAAAAATAAGATAGGTTAGATAGACAGTAAATATATAAAAAAACTTTTAAATATATTATTCATCAAATACTAATAATTTTTTTAATTATTAGATCTTCCACATGAAAGGAAATTTCATGGTTGTATTCAAATTGGTAAAGGTAAGAAAAATGACAATATTAAATGCTGTGAATTTATAAAATTTTGAAATTATAATATATAAATGGCAATATTTCAGATGTTTATTTATTTGGAGGTTTCAATGAAATAGAGATTTTATCGGATATTTGGAAAATAAATTTGGAAACTAGACAATGGACAAGATATAAATATGATTTGCCACAACCAGTGTATTTTCATTCTGTTGCTATAAATCCTGTAAGTATTTTTGATTCTGTTATATGAGTTTAATAGATTATAAAAGAGGAATGTTTTGGAAAAAAAAAATATTTTTATTTTCCAGAATGGACAAATTTTTATTTTTGGTGGAGTAACATGTATCATGAATAGAACAAGGACAAATGAAATGTATACTTTGTGGTTATCTATTCCTACACTTAAAGAAATCTGCTGGCTTGCTATCCTTCATTACGTTCCTCATCTATCAAAATTACCAATAGAACAGTTATTATCGATTGGAATTCCTAATACTTTTATTAAGAGATTAAATAAAAAATAATCTAGTGAGCTAGAAGAAAAATTTAAATCTATAGTTCTGTAAGTTAACTTGTACATAATAATACTTTCTCCATTAGAATATTTTGTATACAGATTTATAAAGTTAATATTCATGCAAATATATTGAAAACAAATATAATTCTTGCATGATTATTAGCATTATATGATTTTAAACAAAACAGATTTTGAACAAATTGTCATCTGAAATAAATACAGCAATTCGCTATTTTGTCATTCATGATACTGAAATTAATTATAACACAATAAAAATTATTAAATTGCTGAAATCTTTTGAAAATTTTAAATTTGTGTCAATAATACTATAAAACTTATAAAATATACAACAGACTAAGTTTTTCTCAAAGCTTTTTATGTTAGAGTGCTTTTTAGTATTTATCCAGCATCAGACATAAGTGATGTATAGATTGGATAATTATTTATGTAATTAATAATAGTTAAATACCCAAAGCTACTAAAGCTATAATATCAAGAAAAAGTTACAGTAATTTGTTGTATATTTGAACAACAAATACACAAAAATCAGATGTTTAAAAATGTTTTTCTTATAAAGCATCTTATTTAATTTCAGTTTTAGTCATGCTCACAATGCTCACAATATATATGAAAATATCTTCATTGTTTATATGTCAGATTGTCTATAGGTATCAATTCAGTTTCTGTCAGATTGATATTTGTGAAATTTAGAATTTTATTATTTACAGAAGTCTATTGAGAAATTTTGATTTTGAAGAGTAAATCTATGCATTTTCTATGATTTTGAAAAATCCTCTCATATGAAAATTGTTGGGATATCATTGTTACATTAGAAGATCTTTCTTTTGTATGGTAAGCTTACATTAGAAGATCAGAAAGATTAATGTAAAAAAGTTTACAAATGGTGATATAACAATGGTTATTATTCTACAAATATAGCAAATGAATTTGTGTAATGTTGTAAATTGTTTGTTTACTAATTTATAAAAAATTACATATTGTTTTGGAGGATGCAGAAGTTTAAATTATTATTTTTAGTAGAATAGGTCATGAAGTCCCAGAAGTAGATGATCAAATGAAGTGAAACGATGGAAGAGATCATTTCCAATCAAAATAACCATATATGTAATTATCTAATTGTTGATGGTTCAAAAAGTTATTTCAAAATTTTTTTCCTGAAATCGCAGTTCAACCACAAATTATTTATAAAAAATGAGTATGGCTGATTTTTTTAATTTTACTTATTATCCTAAAGAGAGTAACTTTCTAATAAAAGCATTTTATGAACTCTGTTATTTTCAGTCAAATAATAATAGTTTTTCTGAATACTTGTTTCTAAAAAATTGTGTTCCAAAAGTGGACAATCAAATAAAGTAAGCTGAAGGGAGAGGTCTTAGGATTATTCAGAATAAAATTTTTTTTGCAACTAAGTCGTGATGATTAAAAAGCATATATTACAAAATTTCGAGAGTAACCAGCAAAAACTTGAAATTTTATAAAAAGTATTTTTTACTGAAAACTTTAGCTACTTCATAATAAAATTAATCTCAATTGCGAAGAGTGCTATATTTTTTAGTTATAGTTGTGATGAATATAAGCAGTAAGTTGAACAATGTGTATAAAAATAATATTTCTTAAATGGGGTGGCATTAATTAACTTTAAGGACTTTTTGAGACCAACTAAATAGTTCGTAAAAACGTGTAGTTTGTAAATTGGAGATTCTAAAAATACGAGTGTACTGTATATGATTTATCGCATGAAAGAATACAATACAGGTATCCCTCCTATTATACGGTAGATAGGTTCGCGAAAAACACCATGTTGTGTGAAACTGTGTTATATCAGACCCAAAGCCAATGCAAAAAGGAGAGTTACGTTCCAAAACTAATTCAAAACAAAACTTTCTTTAGTTCCACATAAATTTAATGTTTATTAAGAATATTAATAACACGAAACAAAGAAAAAATACATATACGTAAGCTCTTGAAAAAAACAATATACATAAAAGGAAAGAGAAAGTATACGGTCTATATAACATTCATATGATAATCATATCTTTCTGTAATAGTTTAATAATTATATCTTACTAAACTATTGTATTATAGTACAAATAATTACAAAAATCTTTTATAATGCTTTAACATCGATAAGTTAAAATGGCATAATTTTCTGGTATCTGAGAAATTTAAAAATTTTTAACGAATTAATGAGAAATGAGTTTTCGATTTACGAATATTCACTTAACGAAGGTTTTAAATTCTAAATAGCCTTCGTAAACTGAGGGAGATATAAATTTTATTAGATGAAATTTTTAAATTTAGAAAAATATACCCTATCTGCATTATATTCTTACTTTATTTTGTAAAGTTCTTTATTTCCTGATCATAGCTGCTTCTGAAGAAAGTTTCATTTTTCTTTTAAATGGAACGTTTTTGTTAAAATATTTATTATTTAAAAATTTATTAATAGAAACCTTTATAATATGATTATAGAAAGCGATATTAAACATTTTTTGCAAGAAATTTTACTAAACACTTTTTACATAAATGTTTCTACATGACTACTAACTTTATTTAAAGTCTAGATTAAGCAAAAGTCGATGAAATAATACATATTGGAGCTGTTATGGAAATAATTTTTCTCTCTCTTTCTTCTGCCTAAGGCGGTTTGAGTCCTTCGCAAATGACCATTCTCCATGATTTTTTGTCCTTGGACAACTCGTGTAGTTGGAAAGTGTGAAGTGGTTCATATGTTCTTTAATATTTCTTGTCCATTTTATTTTTGGTCTTCCTCTTGATTTTTTATTCGTAATTTTTTGCGTCTTTTCTAAACAACATTTGAGGGATGTATTTGGTATTATGTCTATCATTCTTGTAGTATATAATTGACTGTTCCTATTGTACAATTTTTTCGTATTAGTGCCGATGCTAGTCATTTTTTTTTTGTATATTGTATTTGGTATTATGTCTATCATTCTTGTAGTATATAATTTACTGTTCCTATTGTACAATTTTTTCGTATTAGTGCCGATGCTAGTCATTTTTTTAGCGAGCAGATATTTTGAACACAGCTAGAGCACAAAATGCATGCGTAGTGTCAGTATGTTGTTTCTCTTATTATGTAAGTAACAAATACATTGGAAAGTCGGGCTCAACAGTACAGAACGATGAGCATTGATTACGGAAAAATAATATCAGTAATAATTAGGAAACTATAATGCGATTATATTCTTATTTAGTTAAAAACCAAATCATCTTTTTCTAGTCGCCTCTGATTTTTTATAATATGTGTTAGTTCTATACGATACATTGCTGTTGTTGTTGTTCATAACAAAGATGGCCGCCTCGATTGTCGATGATCAAAGCTGATTATCAGGAAATACATTGACATTCCTTTCTTATTTTCTGGCTAATCAAGCTTTAGTGTACTTATTCATTTGCGGAACTTATTTGTGTGCAACTTTTAACCCGTTTTTCTTCAGCCAGTGCCGAAACTGCCGAATACAATGATTCGAATGAACTGATGGCCTAAAGAAAAAAAATTCTTTTTAATGTCACAAATGTTAATCGTAATACATTCATTGGTATTAATCTTACCTTGACGACAAAATATTTCTTTATTCGAAAGCATCCGCCAATTGAAATTCCAATTGGCACTTTAGAAAATGTTTTCATAAAATTATGCAACTGCAAATAGAAAAGCTAAAACTATATAACTACTGAATTGCATTAAAAATCAATGAAAGAATTCTCCGAAATTTGGCTCTGTGGTAAATAATTTTTGATTTTTATTGATGTTTAAAATAAACATTCTATTAGATATTCTAACCGAACTTATTGAAATATTTCTCTCTTACAAGGAGAGAACACAGCTGACTACCCACCGATTTTGATGAAACTGAACTGATGTAATCTAGAACAAAAAATATCGAATTCGGGTCCGAGCCTTTGTGCCAATGCGCCTTATAAATAAAATCAGCTTATATCCCGAACGGTCAATGTATGCGGCATAGAAAGTTGAACAAAAGTCAACTTCGGCGTAAAAGCACAGCGTCTAGCCATATAGCGGAAGTGACATCATCAAAATTGATAGATCCGCTTATTTACGTGATTTGATTGGTTTGGTTTTGATTTGGTGTTTAACAGCAAGTGAGTTAAAGTTCCTTTCGCCAGAAGTTTATTTCCTATAATAAGGAAAAGCTTACAACGTTTCACAGTTGTTAGAAGATGGATCCAGTGCAAGAAAATATAGAACAACAACCATCCACAAGTAGAGAGCAAGAAGTGGATTACAAAAACGAAACCGAAAACTTTTGTTTGGCGTTTTATGATCGACAGGACATTACAAACGGCATAGAAGTTTGCAGCCAAATATTGGAAAGTTTAAATATTATAAAGAGGGGAGTAAGTTCACCAATTTCCAAGAAGGCATTAGCAATAGGGGAAAAATTTGCAGAAACCATTATAGCAGTATTAAATGAATGTGAATTTAATGAAGAAGTGGAATTAATTCTACCAGGTGAAGATACCACAGATGATAGCACAACAGAAACAGAAGGCATGCAGTCATCTTGTTCCTCACCAGAAAAATCATCCACTACCTCTTATAGAGACATTAGAGAAGAATATCAACAGAATAAAGGTAAAAAATATAAATCTGATTACATACCACTTGAAACCAAAATTAAAATTTGTAATATGGTGAGGGAGCATCCAAACGAGTTTGAAGACAATACAACGGAATGGAGGTAGTGCACTTCGCTCTAAAAAAGATCTGATAAAATGGCAAAAGCAAATCGAACATGGTGGTGGATTAAAAGAAAAATTTGACATGATCAACAAATGGACATTTGATCGTTTTAGCGAAGCCAGGCAGCAGCTACAGCCAGTGACGACGAGAATGATACAACAATGGGCTTGTCAAGCTGCTCAACAACATGAAGGTCCAGATTTTTCGTTCTCAGCATCACATGGCTGGGTGAATAAATTTAAGGCAACTCACGGAATTCGTCAGAGAAAGGTCACA